>APFE031010791.1:0-11210 GCA_000404065.3 Pinus taeda
TTGGTCTGGGAAGATTGGTGAATGTGGAATGGGTAATGTGTATTGAACAAAAAGGAAAGCGGTCACTAGTGCAAGTACGATAGCCACTCTTAATTTTGTAAAACATTCTCTGTTGGGCCTCCTCAAAAAATCCTATCTGTAGCACACATAGTTAGTGATCTCATATGGGTGAACTGCAAAGCCCACTAGAGTCGTAGCTCTTTCAATTCCCCATAGATAGCGCTTCCAAATGGGGTTTTCCTTCCAAAGCTTTAGAAGCTAGAAATGTGTTGAAAAACTTTAATCACTAGAAGGAATGAATTCCTTACTGGCCAAGTACCTACAATATGTTCATGGGTTATAATAAATATTAACAAGTTGAACCATTTTACAAATCAAGATTCAGTTGACAGTTAAAGCAGTGGAATCTAATGGTGCAAGAACTTTCAATCGTCTAACATTAGACCTGACGGGGCAAAAGAGCACAAAGTGATAGATGGGGGAGTTCTTCCTAGAGAGAACGCCTTATGGTGTAATTATAATAAAGAGACAAATATATATACCAATATTAACTTTTCATTCTTAGAAGATAAAAAGTGAAATTATTATAATAAATAAATTGTTGTTTTTCAAATAAAATTTTTATTAGATAGAGTAAAATAAACATAGTTCATAGAGAAAAATCACCATGATGATATATGGAATATTTAGGTACAACCAAATTTATTTTTTAAATCAAATCTAACTCTATGAACAATTGGCATTTTATAATACAAGTCAATAATGTAACAATTTTTTTATGGTAAACTAAATTAATGCATTCATGTCAGGTTAGAATAAGGAATAATGTTTGTAATAGTATTTTGTTAAATTGAATTAAATTAATGAAACATAAATATGTGAAAAAAAAACAACAGTATATATGATATCTACATTACGTCTCATTAAACTAGTGAACGATTTCTCTAATAATTGATTTGTTAAGGTAAATTAAAAGTGAAACATAATTAGTAGTAAATGATATAGAGAAACATTGACATGTTATTTCTCAAAATAAAACCTAAGGACATAAATGTATTAGAGTCAGATCACATGCACATTATAACACATATACATTAACACATAGTATTTTATATGGATGACTAGAATGATTTAATTTACAAGGAACTTTATTGACAAATTTTAATGGATAGCAGAATGAGATAGAATTAGGACTAGAAGCCACTTTATGCTTGATAGAAGTGGGACTGAGGAGTACTTTTTGAGCCTTTTTGCTTAAATATTTCCCTGTTCTTTTAGAGTCAATGGGACTACGATATGACAATTGGGTTTAGAGAGCTTGTGGCGATAGGAGGCATTAGAGAATCTATGGTGTTGGGACCTATTTGGACCTGATGGAACCTCATGGGGACTTGGGTTTAGAGAGCTCATGGCACTAGGATGCCTTAGAGAGTCTATGGTGTTGGGACCTAATAGAACCTCATGGAGACTTAGATTTAGAGAGATCGTCAGAAAAGGAGTTGTTGGGACCTAATGGAACCTCATAGAGACTTGGGTTTAGAGAGCTCCTAGGGAAAGGAGGCATTAGAGAGTTTATGGTGTTGGAACCTGATGGAACCTCTTGGAGAATTCAGTTTTGATTGATCTTGGGGAAAGGAAGCATTGGGGAGTCTATTGTATTGGGACCTAATGGAACATCATGGAGAATTGAGTTTAGAGAATTATTGGGGAAACTAGGCGTTAGAGATTCTATGGTGTTGGGACCTCATGGAACCTCATGAAGACTTGGGTTTAGATAAATCCTAGGGAAAGAAGGCTTTGGAGAGTCTATGGTGTTGGGACTTGATGGAACCTCATGGAGAATTATTTTAGAGAAATCCTAGGGAAAGGAGGTGTTGGAGATTCGATGGTGTTGGGACTTGATAAAACCTCATGGAGACATGGGTTTAGAGAGCTCTTGAGGAAAGGGAAAATTGGAGAGTCTATAGTGTTGGGACTTGATGAAACCTCATGGAGACCTGGGTTTAGATAGCTCATAGGGAAAGGAGGTATTGCAGATTCTATGGTGTTGGCACATAATGGAACCTCATGGATACTTGGGTTTAGAGTGCTCCTAGGGAAAGGATGCATTGGAGAGTTTATGGCATTAAGAGCTGATGGAACCTCATGGAGACTTGGATTTACAGAGATCCTAGGGAAAGAGGCAGTGGAGAATCTATGATATTGAGACCTAATGAAACCTCATGGAGACTTGGGTTTTATGGAGCTCCTAGGGAAAGGAGGCATTAGAGATTCCTAGGGAAAGGAGGTATAGAGAGCTCCTAGGGAAAGGAGGAATTGGAGAGTCTATGGTGTTGGGACCTAATTGAACCTCATGGGGACGTGGGTTTAGACAATTCCTAGGGAAAGGAGGCATTGGGTAGACTACTTTAAATTTTAAAATTTATTTTGGAAATATTCTTAAATTATAATACTTTGAATTTAAATTTTTATGAATATGCTAATAAATATATGCTTAAGTAATTATATTTATTTATTTACTTTACTTTAATTTTTATGAATATGCTAATAAATTATATGCTTAAGTAATTATATTTATTTATTTACTTTACTTTATTCATGTATTATATTTTGAATATCTCAATTTTATATATGAAACATAAAGAGAGTTTTAGTCATACATTTTAATTTCAACACAAATTTTCAATTATTCATTAATCATAATTTATTATTTACCAAAATTTGGTATTTAAATAACACATATCTAAATATTAGATGTTTTTTATATTCCTATTAGTATGTTTTCCTTATTCACTTTGTTATAAATTTTATAGGAACTTAAAATCATAAGTGAGCTATGTAATTTACAAAATTCTAGTACTCGAAGAGTTTACAAAATTGAATCCATTTATGTATTTAAAAACCACTTTTAAATAACAATAAATCTTATTTTTATCCAAAATTGTAAGCACTAAATTTTAGTAAAAAAGGCGAAAATTAAAATCACCCTTCAAATTATATTTATCATAAGAATTTATCACAATATAGCCTAGTGGATTGATAATTTTAATTCATAAATATACACACCATATTCATATAATGTAAAAAATATATTGGAATTAAAATATGCTTGAATTCAAAATATAATTATTTTATCGATGGATTAGTTGATATTGGAATTAAAATGTGTTTTGAATTTAAAATATATTTATTTTATCTATGGATTAGTTGTAAGGTTCAAATGATAAAGAAAAATATTCTTATGCTAATTTATAAAAGTACTCAATGAAAATAATCTTCATGCCAAAATAATAAATTAATAATATTTAAAAACTAAGAGAATAAGTTATCATAAATATAATAAATAATAATTAAAAATATATGTAATTATCATTTGCAACATATGTTGACATCGTAAGTATTTCCAATGACACTTGCATATGTGTTTGGATTTTGCACAATTTTGGGCCAAAGCATTTTTCCAAGGCTTATGAGCAATTGTAAGATGCCTTTGAGGGACACATAATATCAAATTGGTAAAGGACCCTCACAGTATCATCAAAGCTCATAGTGTTGCAACCATATTGGCCTTACAGAGACATGTAAGATTCTACTAGATACTCTTCATAGTGTAGGTTGAGAATTTCAACCTCTGCTAATACTTATCTCCTCCGATTGATCTCTTCTTTATCAACTCCCCACAGCGTCATCACAACAATCACTTTACCTCCTAGCATTTCTTCTCTATAAACTGTGCCAGTATGTGAGCACTCTCCAAATGCTCCAGAACATCTTCTATTGTAAAGCTCAGTTCCTAGAAGGCAGTCATCTTCCATTTCTCCTCTTCAAGATTTTCCTCCTTGTATTTCCTACCACCAGCATGACCTATAAACTGGTTATAGTAGCATGTTTTTCCAACTATGAGAATAAATACTGCTAGACTAGGTAACCATATAATCTCCCATATATTATGAAATTTCTTCTTAGTATTTGGCATGCAATATGAGGAAGAAGTGAGGTAAGGGTCATTTAAATTCATGAATGGAGACTTTGCTAGGACTCTGCCATAGAGACCTGGGTTTCCTACGAAAACATTATAATTGTTCATGCTTCTAAAAAACCAATTTGAAGGCACATGGCCTCAGAGATGATTAAAGAAGACATTGAAACATTCTAAGAGAGCACAATGTTGGAATTCTAGGGGAATCATCCCGGTGAGGACATTATGGGACAGATGAAGAACTCTGAGATGGGGAAGACTTTCCAATTAAGGAGGGATCAATACAGTCAACTTATTTTGCCTCAATTCACTGTACACCAGCTTTTAGCAATTGATAATGTTTCTGGGGATGCTAAAATAAATCCTATTGCTCTACAGTTCAAATTTGTATACAAAATTGCAATGTGCAAAGGAAGGAAGATTTCTTGATAAATTTTCAAAAGTTGCTAAAAATATTTGTAGGATTGGTGTAGCCCATATATTTGGAGGAAGGTTGCCCTAGAGAGGATTATAAGAAACGTTTAGGTAGTCTAGTGTAGGTGAATTAAAGAGATAAGAAGGTAAATATCTAATGAGATTTTTCCATTACATGTATACAAAGGACAAGTTTTCAAGCTTTCCAAATCCAAAATGAATGTGGCCACTGAACTTGTTTTGTTGAATCCTGACTCTATGCAGAGTGGGAAAGTTTGTAAGATTATAAGGGATTTATCTTATGAACTGGTTGGAGAAGAGGATAAGTGCAACTAACTGGTTACTTGCAGATAGGTCAAATGCTTTATTAAATTTCTCAAAACTTAATTTTGTAGTTGAATGAATTGTTCTTATTCTCATCAGAAGTTTTACATCAAAACCTTGATGGCTATCTGATTCTCTCATATTTTAAAAATCTAATTCATAGGAGAAAATTTTTTTGGGAAACAATTACTTGAAAACAGACAATAATGCTGGTAAACGAATACATAATCATCATAAACTTTGAAAGCGAGAAAATGGATAAAGATGTGGGTACATGTTTATGTAGCATGGAAAACTGAAGTGTCAAAGCATTGAATTCCCTCATAATCATAACACCACAAAGAAAATTATCATCATCATTCTCATTTAATTTTGTATTCTGGAACAACAACAGTCCACGAACATGCCTCCTTTGCTGCTCTTACTCATCAATATGGCACATGTTATCTCACTTCAAACCAGTTATGATAACATGAGATATAATGCTAGTATACAAGAGCTTTGTTTTACATCATATTTTTAGTGACTTCAAAGCCTTCAAAACGTATTGAATTATGCTACAGGGAACGCTGGAAAACTACTACAAAAGTTTATCATGCATCATGAATCGATTTCTAGATCTAGGTGCTCCTTTCACCATACATATTGAAATATTTGATATCCCAACCTATATGTAAAAAATATAGACCATACCGAGGCTTAAAATTATTTAAAATCATTAACATAAACAAGGCCTCCCTTGCCAACTATGAGAATGAATAATTCTAGACTAGGCAACCATATAATCTCCCATATATTTTGAAATGTCTTCTTAGTATCTGGTGTGCAATATGAGGAAGAAGTGAGGTAAGGGTCATTTAAATTCATGCATGGAGACTCTTCTAGGTCTATACCATAGAGTCCTGGGTTTCCTATGAAAAACGTATTGTCCATGCTTCTGAAAAGCCAATATGAAGGCACAGGGCCTTAGAGATGATTGAAGGAGACATTGAAACATTCTAATGGAGCACAATTTTGCAATTCTAGGGGAATCATCCTAGTTAGGGCATCATGTGATAGATGAAGAACATCGAGATAGGCAATACTTTCCAGTTCAGGAGGAATCACTCCAGTCAACTTATTTTGGCTCAATTCAATGTAAGCCATATTTTTTCATTTGACAATGTTTTTTGGGATACTACCAAAAATCCTATTGCCCTAGAGTTCAAGCTTGTATACAAAGTTGCAATGTGCAAGGAAGGAACATTTCCTGATAAATTTGCAAAAGCTATTGAAAATATTTGCGGGATTGGTGTAGCCTATATATTTGGAGGAAGGTTGCCTTGCAGAGTATTATAAGAAACATTTACGTACTCTAGTGTAGGTGAATTAAAGAGATCAGAAGGAAAATATCTAGTAAGATTGTTCCATGACATGTCTACAAAGGACAAGTTTTCAATTTTTCCAAATCCCAAAGGATTGTGGCCCCTGGGCTTGTTTTGTTGGATCCTGACTTTGTGCAGAGTGGGACAATTTGTAAGATTATAAGGGATTTCTCCTACGTACTGCTTGGGGAAGAGGATAAGTGCAACTAACTAGCTACCTGCACATAGGTCAAATGCTTTATTGAATTTCTCAAAGCTTGATGTTGTATTTGAATGAATTGTTCTTATTCTCAACAGAAGTTTACATCAAAATCTTGGTGGCTACCTGGTTCTCTCATATTTTAAAAATTTAATTCATAGAAGTAGATTGTTTTGTGAAGCAATTACTCAAAAACAGACAAAAATCTTGGTAAACGAATACATAATCATCATAAACTTTGAAAGCTGGCAAACAGATATTGATGTGGGTACGCGTTTATGTAGCATGGAAAATTGTGATTAATCACAGCATTCTAGATACCAATTAAGGAATAAGCTAATTCATCAACATAAAAATCCAAAAAAAAACCAATGTCCCAAAAAATGGTTGTGTCAAAGCATTAAATGCCCTCAAAATCATACAACTACAAAAGGAATTCTCATCATCATTCTCATTGATTTTTGTACTCTCGAATGACAACAGTCCACAAACACGCCTCATTCGCTACACTTACTCATCAATATGGCACAAGTTATCTCACTTCAAACCAATTATAATAACATGAGATATGATGCTAGTATACAAGAATTTTTTTTTACATCATATCTGTAGTGACTTCAAAGCCTTCAAAATGTATTGAATTATGCTACAGGGAATGGTGGAACACTGCTAAAAAAGTTTATCATGCATCATATATCTATTTCTAGACCTGGGTGCTCTTTTCACTATACATATTGAATTTTTTGATATCCCATTTATACCTATATGTAAAAAATATACACCAAACCGAGGTTTAAACTTATTTAAAATCATAAACATAAATAGGGCCTCCTTTCCATAGCTTATTTCTTGACAAGGATTACATTGCAAGTAGTGACATTTATAGCATATTTATAATCTGAAGGATTAGCTCCAGATACAGAGACATGCACGATTTTGCTAGATACTCTTCACAATGTAGGTAGAGAATTTCAACCTCTACTAATACTGCTCTTATCCAATTAATCTCTTCTTTATCAACTCTCCACAGCTTCTTCATATCAATCACTTTTCCTCTTGGCATTTCTTCTCTATAAATTGAACTAGTTGCTCCACTTCCCACCATGTGAGCACTCTCCAAATACTCCAAAACATCTTCTATTGTAAAGCTTAGTTCTTGGAAGGTAGTCATCTTCCATTAGTCCTCTTCAAGATTTTCCCCCCTATATTTCCCACCACCAACATGACCTATAAACTAGTTATAGTAACATGTTTTTCCAACTATGAGAATGAATACTGCTAAACCAGGAAACCATATAATCTCCCATATATTATGGAATTTCTTCTTAGTATCTGGCATGTAATATGAGGAAGCATTGTGGTAAGGGTCATTTAAATTCATGCATGGAGACTCTGCTAGGACTCTGCAATAGATACCTAGGTTTCCTACGAAAAAATTATTGTCTATGCTTCTAAAAAGCCCATCTAAAGGCACAGGGCCTGAGAGATGATTGAAGGAGACATTGGAACATTCTAAGGGAGCACAATTCTGGAATTCTAGTGGAATCATCCCGATGAGGGCATTATGGGACAGATGAAGAACACCAAGATAGGGAAGACTTGCCAGTTTAGGAGGGATCACTCCAATCAACTTATTTTGGCCCAATTCAATGGACACCAGCTTTTAGCATTTGACAATGTTTATGGGGATGCTACTAGAAATCCTATTGCCCTACAGTTTAAACTTGTATATAAAAATTGCAATGTGCGAAGGAAGGAATATTTCCTAATAAATTTGCAAAAGGTAATAAAAATATTTGCAAGATTGGTGTAGCCCAGATATTCGGAGGAAAGCTTCCTTGCATTAGATTATAAGAAACATTTAGGTACTCTATTATAGGTGAATTAAAAAGATCAGAAGGAAAATATCTAGTGAGATTGTTCCATGACATGTCTACAATGGACAATTTTTCAAGCCTTCCCAATCCAAAATAAATATGGCCACTGAGCTTGTTTTACTGAATCCTGACTCTGTGCAGAGTGGGACAATTTGTAAGATTATAAGGGAATTCTCTTGTGAATTGGTTGGAGAAGAGGATAAGTGAAATTAACTCGTTACTTGCACATAGGTCAAATGCTTTATTGAATTTCTCAAAGATTAATGTTGTAGTTGAATGAATTGTTCATATTCTCATTTTAAGTTTTACATCAAAACCATGGTGGCTACCTCGTTCTCTCAGATTTTAAAAATTTAATTCATAGAAGCAGTCTGTTTTGTGAAACAATTACTTGAAAACACACAACAATCCTAGTAAACAAATACATAATCATCATAAACTTTGAAAGTGGGCAAACAAATATAGATTTGGGTACATGTTTATGTAGCATGGAAAATTGTGATTAATCCCAGCATTCCAGATAACAATCAACAAATAAGCTACATTGTCGACATAAAAATCGAGAAAAAAATGCATTTCCTACAAAACTGAAGAGTCAAAGCATTGAATGCCCTCAAAATCATAACATTACAAAGAAAATTCTCATCATCATTCTCATTAACTTTTGTATTATGGAAAATGACATTCCACAAGAATGCCTCCTTCACTACACTTACTCATCAATATGGCACAGGTTATCTCATTAATCATAATTTATTATTTACCAAAAATTGTTATTTAAATAACGCATATCTAACTATTAGATGTTTTTTCTTTTTCTCTTAGTATGTTTTCTTGATTCACTTTGTTATAAATTTTATAGAAATTTCTTAAAATCATAATTGAGTCGTGTAATTTACAGAATTCTAGTACTGGAAGAGTTTAGGGCATTGAATCCATTTATGTATTTAAAAATCATTTTTAAATAACAATAAATCTTAATTTTATCCAAAATTGTATGTACTAAATTTTAGTGAGAAAGGCCAAAATTAAAACTGCCCTTCAAATTGTATTGATCATAAACATTTATCACAATATAACCTAGTGCATTAATAATTTTAATTCATAAATATACACACCATATTCATATAATGTAAAAATTATATTGGAATTAAAATAAGTTTTATTTTTAAAATATAATTATTTTATTGATAGTTGATATTGGAATTAAAATGTGTTTTGAATTTAAAATATAATTATTTTATCTATGAATTAGTTGTAAGGTTCAAATGATAAAGAAAAATATTCTTATGATAATTTATAAAAATACTCAATGAAAATACTCTTCATGCCAAAATAATAACTTAATAATATTTCAAAACTAAGAGAACAATTTATCATAAATATAATAACTAAAAATTAAAAATATATAAAATTAGCATTTGCACCAAAGGAAACGTCATAAATATTTCCAATGCACTTGCAAGTATTTCCAATGACACTTGCATATGTGTTTGGATTTTGCACAAGTTTGTGCCAGAGAAGTTTTCCAAGGCTTGTGATCAATTGTAATATGCCTTTGAGGGACACATAATATTAAATTGGCAAAGGATCCTCCCAGTATCATAAAATCTCATAGTGCTGCAACCATATTGGCCTTACAGAGACATGAAAGATTATGCTAGATAATCTTCATAGTGTAGGTTGAGAATTTCAACCTCCGCTAATACTGATCTCCTCTGATTAATATCTTCTTTATCAACTCTCCACAACTTCTTCACAACAATCACTTTGCCTACTGGCATTTCTTCTCTATAAAATGTGCTAGTTTCTCCACTTCCCACCATGTGAGCACTCTCCAAACGCTCCAGAACATCTTCTATTGTAAGACTCGGTTCCTAGAAGGCATTCATATTCCATTAGTCCTCTTCAAGTTTTTCCTCCCAGTATTTCCCACTACTAGCATGACCTATAAACTGGCTATAGTAGGATGTTTTTCCAATTATGAGAATGAATACTAGTAGACTAGGCAACCATATAATCTCCCATATATTATGAAATTTCTTCTTAGTATATAACATGTAATATGGGGAAGAGGTGAGTTAAGGGTCATTTAAACTCATGCATTGAGACTCTGCTAAAACTTTTCCACTGAGACCTAGGTTTCATGCGAAAACATTATTGTCTATGCTCCTAAAAAGCCCATCTGAAGGCATAGGGCTTGAGAGATGATTAAAGGAGACATTGAAACATTATAAGGGAACACAATTATGGAATTCTAGGGGAACCATCTTGGTGAGGGAACTATGGGACAGATGAAGAACATCAAGACAGAGAAGACTTGCCAGTTCATGAGGGATCATTCCAGTCAACGTATTTTGGCTCAATTCAATGTACACTAGCTTTTGGCATTTGACAATGCTTCTAGGGATAATACAGAAATCCTATTGCCCTACAGTTCAAACTTGTATACAAAATTACAATGTTCAAAGGAAGGAAGATTTCTTAATAAATTTACAAAAGCTGCTGAAAATATTTGCAGGATTGGTGTAGCCCAGATATTTGGAGGAAGGTTGCCTCGCAGAGGATTATGTCGCTGAATACATCGAGGGGCTCAAACTTATTATCTGAACAGTGCCCATATTCAACTGTAAATCTCCAATCAAGTCAGGTCACACAAAAAAACATGTTCATCATTTTACAGGCCCAGACCATGGATGGGAGGCTCAGCTTCAACAACTTCTAAATACTTGTAGGATCATTCTCCATCTTCTCCCTGCTGACTCTCATCGCATGGCTTCCATTTTACGAGAGGGTAGTGGTGCCCATCACCCAATGCCTAACAAGAGATAATGAGGGGATCACCATGCTTCAGAGAATGGGGATCAAATTCACCTTTTCAACATTCCCTATGATTGTGGCCGGTTTTGTTGAAGTTAAGAGAAGGAATAATGCCCTAACTAAATTTGGAATGTTTCCTGAAGTGATATTTATAGCTATGCTATTTTTAGCACCTCTCTTTTTATCATTTCTTGCTGCTATTTTCAACACTCCCTCTCAACATGAAAGGGATT
>APFE031010793.1:0-12549 GCA_000404065.3 Pinus taeda
CGCATGTTTAAGGAAAGGAAAATCATCAGGAATTCAAAGGATTGAGTGCATCTACTCTAAGGGCCCGAGGGTCAACCAAACGAAAAATGGGAACAACATGGAGGTCTGAATTATCAGGGAAATGGAGTGCCAGCGGGTCCGATCTACCACGAAAATGGCGATTCCCCTTACCACCCCTACGTCTTACAGTGATGTTGAGGGCCGAGTTGGGGCTGATATGAGGAGAGGTATGGCATCCCACACCCTTATGAATGGAGATGGAAGCTAGATCGAGAGTCAGGTTATTCATGAGAAATTCGAGGTCATTGTTGACCGAGTTATGACGAGAGGATACTAGCAAGACCCCTGCCCCAAGAGGACAAGACGAGGATGGGCCCGAAGTGTGAGGGGAACCATAAGGAGGGGGCTAGGAACAAGATGGCCCCGCTATAACACGCGAGGGAAGGGAGGGTATGTCAAAGAGTAAAGGGCGGGAGTCAGGCGGGGGGTAGGTATGTAAGCAGGGCGATTCATCAGGGCCACAGGCAAGGGGAGCCACCAAGTGCTCATAGTGAAGGGGAGGGGATAAAAGATCAGAGGGGGGCAGGGGATGAGGGAGAGTGTGGTAAATAAAAAAGAGCAGGAGATGTATATGGATCAGAATCAGTACCTGAAGTAGGCTTATAGTGAGAGTGATCCCCAAAACGACGACCCCTCTGGTTGCCCCTCGGATTTTCGTCACCATCAACCATATGAAATCGCTAAGGGCATTGTGCCAAGAGATGTCCAGTATGATGACACATGAGGCATCGAAAGGGAATGCCCCAGTAATCCAATCGTTGTCTAATACGAATTCGTTCCCGTTCCAGGTCAATATGTTCTGGGAGACCCTCGAAAAACCAAGCTCCACCAAGATCCATGCAGACCACTAGCCTTTTGCCCCCAAACATCTCGGGTCCATATAAATGAATCTACTAATTGCCTCCCCGATCTCCTTTAAAACCTGTTGGGTCTAAAATTCAATGGGTAGACCAGGTAATTTAACCCAGACCATCTTATTCTTCGGAGTATCCCTTAGAGGGTTAAAGTCCATGTACCATCTGTGGAGGTGGAGGAAAACTTTTCTCGTGAACCCAAGGCTTGTTGAAGATGCGCTCCAAGTCATCTTGATGCAAAAAATGGAAGTTGTACCAGTGATTCATCAATCGACTAACCTTAGGGGCGTAACCCAAAATAGGTGACCACTGGTTTTTCATCCATTCCTGCATTTATGGTTCCAGTAAATCTGTAAAGGCCCAACGACCTACGAGTGCACGTTTATGCAAATTGGTAACTCGGTCCCAAAGAACATCATAACCGAAATTCAAGAGTTTCATGTCTATCGATGTCCCAATGGTTTTGTCGTGACCCTTCTTCCATGCTTGGTATTCTCTATCCAGGGTTGTATGATGCGTCTCCAGATCCATCGTTTGCAAAGTACATGTCAGGTTATCAGACGAATTTTCGCTGAGTGTGAGAGATGATGGACCTGGGTCCCCCACCTCCAACCAAGTTTTCGAATATGCCGCCTCAGCCTCCAAAGTAGCCTGAACGAAAGCCTCGTGTGAGGAGACATCCGACTTGTAGATATATAAAAAGTAAAAGTGTCGTTTGTCCATTCGCATAAATATGTGATCACCATGTCAGCAAATAAAACATATAAAGTGGGGGGACCAAGCAAAGCCTAAAGTAGAGATCAAAATAAAAAAGTCCACCTCGAGAGAAGACAAAAATGGAAAGAGAACGACACTCGAGGAAAAGTGGTACAAATGTCAAGAATGTTTAGTTCCCCCACACATAATGTACCATAAAAAATCCCAAATCTCACCAACCCATACAATCGCGGGAAGATAGAGCCCAGAAAAGGTATGCTGTCGAAAACTGAAAATTCCAGATAGGGAAATTTAAATGACCAAAATAGGGGCAGGGATGGATTCTGATTAATATATCTCCCACTCCAACTCCAAGGGCATCGTGTGGATCTTTGTTCTCACCTACTTAGATCCTAGATCTATACCATTAAATGTGCCCACCCCAAAAAGGAAGAAAGCAACTACTCTAGCATGGAAGCCAAGATAGAAATTATACCCCGCTTTCACAATAGATAGCCAAAATATTCTTTAAAATGCCACCCCAGAAAGACAAACCACCTCGGGGAGGGTAGTGTTATGATAAGCCTCCAAAGCAGAGAAAGTGACTGTAGACACTGAAAATAGTGAAAAATTCACCTCACAAAGGAATACTGGTTGGAGAAAAATGCAGCGGGAAAATTCGCCACCCTGGAATAATGGAGTTCACAGACCACGTAGTAGCATCTCCAAACCCTAATGTTAGAGAGTACTGATATCTATTCGCAACAACAACAACAGTAACAACCAATGCATTTCCACCATCTGCAACAACCTCTGAATTGTATGTCTTTGCAAGGTCTAGAGATGGTGATAGTACATAACCACTTCTCCCACAAGAATGAAATATCATGTGAAATCGGGTTTGCCCCAGATTATAGATCAAAACCAGCGCACACCGGCCTATTTATCCAGGTCCAATTTGGCATGGGAGCTTCAACGATATAACCAAAAGTGTTCAATGAGGATGCAAAATAGAGTATATAATGCACATAGGAAAAAGAAGACAATCTGAAATAAATCTAGAAAGGGTTAGGGAGGCATCCCCAGTTTATGGCGAAAGTAATATGGGCAAAAATAAAGCAAGTTCGGTGACCAAAACAAAAGCCACAATAAACAAAAAAATAACCCCACAACAATCTTGCAAAGAATTTTCAAAACCTTTACTCAACATACTAAAACCTGCACTCAATGTCCAACACCCCCCTTCTAACAACTCCAAAACTACACCCTCCTACTCTTGTTCATTCAATGTGGAACAAACCAAAGAAGATTTTGTATTTCTCTTCAAGGATATACTTCTGCAACCAGTCTTCAGTTGATAATCGAGGGTTTCTGTTCTATTTTTATGCAAATTCTCTTTCTTTCTGCTCAACCCACTCCTGGATTTCTTTATTCGACGAACGCCAAAACATATCCCTTAAACAAATTCCGGTCTCGGCAACAGAACCATTTGTTGGTTTAAGGGGGCTTGACCCAAGTTCAGAGTGTACTATGCACCAACAAAACCCTCAACCACTTGCCCTTTTGGAAACGACCTGCAAGTAGATCTCAGTCTCACCCGAAGCGGTTATGGGAGGTTGCAGAACCAAGTTTCTGCAGCCAAAGGGATATCTGCGCTGTGGCGCCCGTGTGTTCACTTATGTCTTATATCCATCTACAACGTCGCATACATAAATAACTTCGCGTTGATGATTAACTTCACAGATTTGTACTTAATGCATAAACATAACATAGAATAATAGAACATGTATTTTTCCGCATAATTCAATAAAAAACATGCAAACAATATTTATAACAATAGGTAATGAATATAGAAAGATGCACGATACTTCGCCGAAACTTCTTCTTTATTAATAAGGATCTTCACTACCCTTCTCTGACATGCGCACCCACTTGCAAGTGGTCTGCGCACTCAGCTGCAGATTCTTCCAAGGCCTCCGTGCACTCAGCTGCGGAGCCTTCCCAAAAATACAAACCCAAGATAGAAAATATGATCAATTTATGAATTCTATCTATCCTTAGCTATTGAAAAAGTATTACACTTCTTTATATAGGTTCCCTTGCTACAAGACCATGGTCCACATACCATGGATCGGACAAAACAATGGACTAATACCTAATACCCATTACAAAATAAGGGACTTTGACCCACCCCAAAGCCCCTAAACACTGCATGATGAATAGAACCTCGCCAACTCCGCGCACTCTGCTCCTCAAAATGCGGAGTCTTTGACCAAAATTCGGACCAAGTTGGGCTGCACCCAACACGTCCTTTGCAGTTTTGATCAAAGTGGTTGTTTTCCCCTTTTTCAATGCAAAACGAGGCCTTCATTAGGGATGTTCCCTCTCTCCCCTCCTCTTCTTGTTGTGAAAGACCTCAGCAGGATGATTTTGAACATTGTTCACTCCGACAGTTATAAAGGTGTCTTAACATCTCAAAATTGCTTCCTCTCACATCTCCTTTTTGTTAACAACATCCTTATTTTATCAAATGGGGACCTCCATCAATATATTAACCATCTATAATCCCTCTTGGAGTCGTTCAACCAAGTTACTGGCATGAGAATCAATAGACAGACGTCCTCTATCTTCAGCTTGGAAATCCCAGAAAATGAATTGCCAACAATTGAAAAAATTATCTCTGCTCCCATACAGAACATCGAACATGCTTTAAAACATTTGGGCTTCATACTTAAACCATGCAATTATCTAATTAAAGATTGGTCATGGCTATTAGAAAAAATGAAAAAAGGATTAGAATCTTGAGCAATTGATGATTATCTTGGGCCGAGCTTCTAGTACAATGCAAATCAATTATAGAAGCAATCCCTGTTTTTTGGGCCTCTTTAGCATGGATCCCATACTAAAGCAATATTCAACAACTCTTTTTCCATTAATCTTTAGTATATAAAGGAGGAAAAACGTACCTTTTCTCTCACAACCTGGGACTCCATCTCTCTTCCGAAATCTTTTGGTGGCTAGGGGATAAAATTGCTTCCAAAATTTGCTCAATCTTTGTTAACAAAAGGGGTATGGTGCCTTATTCAAGGAAATGGGTTATGGGAAAATACAACGGCTCAAAAATACATCCAACCCTTATCCACTACGGATTGTATCTGCACTCCCTTCAAAGCTCATCAAAATGGCTCCATAGCTTGGGAAATAAAATTTTCTATAAAGCTGGAAATGGTAAAAACATATTATTTGAGAAGGATTCATGGATTGACAACCTACATTGGTATTTGTTCACCTTAGCTCAGGTTTCAGCTGGGTGATCTTGGTTGCCAACCATTGATCTTCAACTAGAAGTGGAGGATGCAGTTGCTTGGAAAAATTATGTCAAGGCTCTCAAATTCTCAAATATATTCCTATCAGAGAATAAAGGTCAACTCATGTTGACTAAAATCTTGCATGGGAGATATGCTCCAAATTTTGGTTATCTATCTCAAATTCTGAACATGGAAAATCCCCATGGTGGGGAAAGTCCTTTGGAAACTCTGTTGTCCCCCAAAATCCATTATGTTCAGGTGGCTCATGTTAAAAGGAAAGGTTCCATCTGGGACACTCTACAAAGAAGATCCTTTCAAGGCCCTAACATCTGTATGCTCTGCAAATTGGAAGTTCAATCAATACCCCATATATTCATCAATTGTCCCTTTACAAAACAGGTTTGGCTGGAAATCAAATGCTCTTTCCCACAAGCAAAGGAGAGGATGTGGAAAATATTTCAAGTTGCCTAAAACCTTGGCTCTCAAGCTATCTGCTTGATAACTTAAAAGGTCTGCCCCTGTGTTAGCCAAGGAATCTGGCTCGAACGAAATATAGTTGTTTTTTAAAACAAACCTCCAAATTCTCTAAGAGTCTCCTCTTAGAGCCTTGCAATCTCATCCATGTTCCACTCCTCATCCTCTAGTATTTCTACCCCTCTCGTCCCTATTGAAATTCAAAGAGACTGTCCCTGTGCTTTTTTTTTATGGTGCCACCCAGGGCTCCCCATCTATTGGTGGACCTGGGGATATCCTGTACTTATCATCTTCTCACCAACTCTTTTTCTGCCATTATTGGTCCTGCCAAAAATAACTGGGCTGAACTTTTTTCTATTTACACCAATATCCTTTTAGCTGTCTCCAAAATCTCAGAGTCATCCACATCTATGGTGATTCACAGGTGGTCAATGGATGAAAAAAAAATGGAGCTTTGAACTTCTACCCTCCAACCACTTATGGAAAAAATACAATGCAAAGTCACAAATTTCTTTTATCTCTTGTGGTCACATTTACAGGCATCAAAATGAAAAAGAAAACTGACTCTCAAAAAATGGTCTAGATATGGACAGAGGCACATGCAAGGTCACTGGAGATAAAGAAAGTTGTAAAACATAATTTTTTTTTTGACCCTTGGGTCTGATTGAGACAGGAGGACTTCTACTTTTTAGATCTTTTACATATCTAGAATTTTCTTAGTATTTTTTTCCTCCTATTGGAAAGAGATTTTGATTGTTGTTTCTTATAATCCGGATGAATAAATAGACAAACTATTTTTTTTAGTATTTTTTTCCTCCTATTGGAAAGAGATTTTGATTGTTGTTTCTTATAATCCTGATGTATAAATGGACAAACTAAAATATGATATTTATATCAACATTGTACAAGTAGGCAAAAAGGTTCGAGAGGGAATTGTTAATTTCTGTTAGGGGCTCATATTATGTGGGCAACATTTTTGTATAATGGAGATGATAAGGACTTAGTTGCAGGTGGGACGACCTCTGAGCTGCGGGACGACCACTGAGCTGCGACCAACCATGGTTTTCACTGCTCTGCGCCCTTCCACCACGGCGACAAACCATTGAACTTCCTCGCCCTCTCTCCAGGCGACAGTTGGCTCTCATATCAGGTAATACGTCTACTACTCCATTTTTTGACACCCGCTGCTCCTTTCTCTCACCACGCCCACCCTGCGCTGCATGCACCTCCCATGTCTACCAACCAGAACCTCCAACGCCTATCTCCCCGGTAACACACGTCTCACTCGCCCTCATACTTACAACGAAGGCTTGACACCCGTATTCACAATACCACACCCTCTGCCGCAGGCCTCTATCTACTTAAACCTCTTTCATCCCGGTGCATCAGTTTTTTCCCCGGGCGCTCCTCGCCTGCGGGCGACCATCATCCCGGTGCGTTCTTCTTCCTTTCGCTTCTGCTCACAGTGGTCGACTCCACGGTTCAGGTCTGTTCTCTTACGCTGTTTCTTTGGTTTTTCATCAACTCTGTCCATATACATTATATATATTGCATGAATGTCATGGTTTCAGTTATGACTCATGACGTTTTTTATAGCTGCTCTTAACGTGTGGCTGCCATGTTTTTTGGCTCTATCCTGGCTATGAAAATCATCGCCATATTGCTCAATCTCTGGCTCTGCCTGGCTATGAAATTCATCGCCGTTTTGCTCATCTCTCTGGTGCACTGTTATGAAATGTTTTCATAAATATTAACGTATATGTCTCTCCGCTCTATCGGCTCTGGTTTTTCCTTAACATGAATTTCTTTCAGCTTCTCAAGGCGCACTTCTCCTTCTACAAGCCCTGTAAGGATATCAAGTTTAAAATTGGTGACTGGTGGTGCATTTTTCGGTTTTACTGCTACTGCTCCCCCTGCTGCCCCTCTCCAGCCATCTAACTTCCCTACCGCTGCAATTGTGGCCGGCTTTCCTTTTCCGTTTGCCGGATTTCCCATTTCAAATTTTCCCGGGACTGTCCTTCTCGCCTTCCAATACCTCTCCTGGCCGTATTCCTCCCCTTTTTGGAATATGGCGGCTTGATGACGCCCCCCTATCCGTTTTTAGCCCATCCCGAGATCTTTTCCCCCCTCCCTGACTGTACCTCCACCTGACATTCCTTCTCGACCCTTCTCTCCCTGTCACTGTTGTCCCATCATATCTTCTGCCCATCTTCCTCTCCAGGTCCTCCTTCTCTTGGCTTTTATGGAGGACGGCTCTGACCCTGCCGCCACTGAGGCCCTTATAAATGCCACAATTGATGCGGAACAGGCCTGGCTTCACGTTTCCAATGGTGGTAGCTGGCAAGACTCACTGTTCGATGTGGCCATTAAACCATCCTGTGCCTCATCTGATCTCTCCCCCCCATGTCACCCTCCACTCAAATCCCACAAGCCTGTCAAAACCACTGCTCCGCAACCTGCCCTCAGACTGGACTCTTCTCACCTGTCTGATCGTATTGACAGTCTACAGCGCCTAGCCCTTATAGGCCGCTGGCATTTTCCAACCATGAACGACCCCGATATGCGCCTATGGATTGCCTCCCACTGGAAACCCGTCATTGGCTACACCCCCGTCATCTCCACTCTGATGAAGGGTTGGATCTGCTTCCACTTTCTTGCTGCTGCTGATGCTGAGGCCATCCTTAACAAACCATGGGTCCATAAACGCAGCTTCCTCGCCCTCTCTCGCTGGTATCTCGGTTTCGACCCTCTACACAACACTCCATCCAACAACCTCATATGGGTGAAGCTGCCAAACCTTCCCCTGGAATTCTGGACTGAGGAAATTATTAAGGTGATCGGAAACGCGATTGGGCGTTTTGTATATGTGGACCCCTGGTGCACTGGGGAAAGGGACAAAAGAATTTCGTGGATTCTGATTGAACGATCTTACAGAGGTGGCTATCCTGCATTTATCAAGATTGATTGGCAGAATCTCCACATTCAACAGCGTCTGGACTATTGGGGAATCCCATTTCGCTGTGCAGCCTGCCACCACACTGGCCACTTGCTTAAAAATTGCCCCCGCCTCCGCCGCCCCCGCCCTCGTCGCCCCCCACGTCACTCCTCTCCTCCCTCCTCCTTTGACCAATCCCCCCCTCCCCGCGATCCCCCCATCTCTCTCATCCCCAACACCTCCCCCGACCCCCCACTTTTCCCACTCACGGACCTCATCCCTTTCTACCCCCTCGGCATAATCTCCCCCAGCGCCCCCCTGCCCCCATCCCCGAACCAGTCAAACAATGCTGCCATCCCCTCTCCCCCCCTTATCCATCAAGGATTTCTCTTTCCCCACTTCCCCCATCCCTGTTCCATCCTCCTCCCCCTCCTCGGACAAAACCCTCCACAAAGGAAAGGGCATCTGCACTTCGGTCACTCCTGCAAATTCACCCACGTCCTCCCCTATTAACTGTCTTGACAGCGATCCGGACATTTTCCTCTCTCGCAAATCCATTGAATTCGAACCCCTCACCATCCACAAACCCCTTGGCTCCCCTCTCATCAGCCCTAACTCGGCCAAAAATATCACTGTCAGAAAAAAGACCCGCGGAGGAAGCAGACACTTCCGAGGCCGAACCACTGTCACCGCGCATGGCGTCCGAAACCTCTCTCTTATTGACGTCCCCATCCATGATCTCTCTGCCTCACAACCCCTTAGAGCAAATCTGGCTGGCGAGCCCTCTAAATGAATTTTATCATATCCCTGAACATTCGGGGCCTGGGCGTTGACCCCAAATTTTTAACGCTCAAAGATTTCTTTCTATCCTCTCGCCCTTACATAATTCTTATCCAGGAGACCATGCGCCCTCGTGAAGTCTCCCTAGAATACTTCCGAAAGCTCCTTCCATCCTGGCACATGGTGGCCACTGATGCCGATGGCTTCTCAGGCGGTCTTGCAGCCCTTTGGGACCCCTCCCGGGTCAGAGCAAAGGCTTACAAATGCTTTGCTGGTATTATTATCTCTGCAGCTATCAGAGGCTTTGATATTCCTCTGAACATCCTCAACCTTTATGCGCCTTACAGGAACAGGAATCAGTTCTGGTCTTCTTTTTTCTCTTCAGCTATCGTTGAGCTCGAACATTTGGTCATCGCAGGCGACTTCAACCTCACTCTCCACTCCAACGAATGCTGGGGCCCATGCAGGCACCATCGCCCTCTTGCAGAATATTTCAAGAAAGAGCTCCTCTGTCATAATCTTGTTGACATTGCCCCTTGCGAGACGTCGCCCACCTGGTCAAATGGCAGAACTGGTAATGCGTTCATCGCAAAACGTCTTGACAGAATTCTGGCACATGTGAGTGTCATCGACTCTCTCGGGATGCCTCGCCTTGTCTTTGCAAACATAATGGTCTCCGATCATCGGCCCATTTCCCTCTCTTGGTCAGATCGCGGCGGTTGGAAGGGATTCCCGTTCAAGTTCAACCGCTCTCATCTTCAGGATCCCGCCTTCACCTCTCTCATCTCAACCTCATGGGCACGGGTTTCTGCCGATCTGCATTCTCTGCCTTTCTACCACAAGTTACGGGTCATTAAAAAATCAGTTAAAATTTGGGAGGCCGAAAAGAAACGTAAGGACCGACGAGATCTCCTCCTCATTCAAAATGAAATTGACCACATTTTACAGTCCGCCGGCAACCCCCTCTCCTTTGACAGCCGAACACGCATTCAGTCACTTGAGGGAAAGCGATTCGCCATCCTGAAGAGGCGCGAAGAATTCTAGAGGCAAAAGAGCCGCGCCATATGGATGCGCGCGGGGGATAAGAACACAAAGTTTTTTCATAACTTTGCCTCCTCCCGACGTTCAAAGAATGCTATCTGGCACATACAGAACGCCCAGGGTGCCACTTTTTCAACCCAACAGGATATCACCAGAGAAGCTGTCTCCCACTTCCAGGCACAGTTCCAGCGCAGGGAAAACGTTGAATTCAGGGATTATCTATGGGGTATTGAGCTGGCGCCCACCATTTTTGACAATGATGCAAACAATTCCATCTATCAACCTGTATCTGAAGACGAACTTCTCCACATTATGCGATCTTTTCAAAAAGATAAGTGCCCTGGACCCGATGGCTGGACCATCGAGTTCTTCCTTCACTTCTTCGATTTATTCAAGGCGGATATCCTTTCTCTTGTTGAGTCCTCCCGACTCTCTAGCGTCATCCACCCTCACACCTCATCCACGCTCATTGCCCTCATTTCTAAGAAAGCTGACCCCCTCACTTTCAAGGATTTCCGTCCGATATCACTTTGCAACATCACCTTCAAGATCATTACGAAGGTCATTGCCGAACGCATCAAAGCTTTCTTGGCCGCCTCTCTGTCCTCCGATCAATACGCTTTTCTCCGCGGCAGAAGTATCCTGGACGCTGTGGCAATCACCCAGGAATGTCTCTTCTCCCTCCATGTCCGAAAACAGGCCGCTGCCATTATGAAGATCGACCTACACAAGGCCTTCGACTACATTGACTGGGGTTTTCTGGAATGCCTGCTGGCAAAGACCGGCCTAAGCCCCCCTATCATCAGATGGATCAACGCATGCTATGCTAATGTCAACTATGCTGTCATCATTAACGGTCTTCCCTCCCCTTTCTTCCAGGCCCACCGCGGTCTGCGCCAAGGCTGCCCTCTGTCGCCCTTGCTGTTCATTCTCGTTATCAACTCTCTGAGCATCCACATCAACAGAGCTGTAAATGAAGGCCACATCAAAGCGGTTAAAATCTGCCGTCAGGTACATATATCTCACAATCTCTTCGTGGACGACGTCCTCCTTTTTGCCATGCTTTGTAAACGCTCCTGGACTTGCTACAAGAACATCCTAGATCGCTTCCATAGTGCCACTGGTCTCTTTATAAATAAATCCAAATCCATTCTATACCACAATGATGTGGATCTGGACATGGTTCGATGGATTGCCCAGCACTATGATATCTCTGTGGCCCCTTTCTCTCAAGGTCTCAGATATCTTGGTTATTTTCTCAAGCCCTCTGGCTACACAAACCAGGACTGGCACTGGCTCATTGACCGTTTTTACTCCCGTATCTCTGCCTGGGAATACCGACACCTCTCCTTAGCTGGACGTGTCATCCTCTCTCAGTCAATCCTCATGCAGCTCGCGGTGTACTGGGCACACCTGTTCTGCCTTCCCACGGGCATCATCAAAAAGATTAAATCTATTACAGCATCCTTCATCTGGAGTGGCGGCAAACAGCGGTCCAAATATCACCTTGCTAATATAAACCAGATCACTGCCCCTAAAAATCTGGGCGGCTGGGGTCTCAAAGACCTTCGCTCTTTTGGAAACGCCCTCATCTGCAAATCTCTCCACAGGGGAATTTTTGGAACAGGTCCATGGAGCATTTTGATCCGGACGAAATACCTTAAGGGGCGCCCACTCCTCTTCTGGTATCGCAGGGGCAACATTGGCATTCGGGGTGGCTCTGCCGTCTGGCACAGCCTCAAATCTGTCGAATCTTACTTCATTTCGAAGCTCAAATGGCACATCCACTCCGGTTCACAGATCCTCCTTGGAAAGGATCCGATCGTCTCCAAATGTGGCTTCATTCTCCCTGAAAACATCATCGCTGCACTTCACCACCGGGGCCACTTCACTTGGGATCACATTATTGATGCATGGCATGGTGCCTCCCCTTCCTGGAAATCTGCCGCTCAGCTATGTCTTCCGCCCACCCTTGAGCCATATTGGTCACAGGCTGTCCTTTCCCTACAGGCCGCTGGCATTGCACGTCATGGAACTGTTGACTCCCTTCGATGGTTTTCTGGATCCTCCTCATCTATTCTTGTCAAGGATGTCTACATCGACCTCTTTCAACCCATGGCCCCCGCTCATGCCCAGCTCTTCCCATCCCCCCTCTGGAAAACTGGCTGCCCGCCCTGCATGACCTTCTTTGCATGGCTCCTTTTTTACAACAGGAATCTTACCTGGGACAACCTGCAAAAAAGATCATGGCACGACCCCAGTCTCTGCTCTGCCTGTGTATCAGACAACGAGACTAACCTCCACATCAATGTTACTTGGGAGCGGGAGCGGAAGCGGGAGCGGGAGTGACCATTTTCAGAAGCTCCCGGTTTGGGAGCGAATCCGGGAGCGATTTTTTAAA
>APFE031010798.1:0-14856 GCA_000404065.3 Pinus taeda
GTTTTATATTTTTTTAAGTGTTTTAATACATATACGTGGGTTGGGTATATATGAACCCGCGTATACACGCGTTTAACTCAGGGCAATTTCGCGTACAGGGAATAAAACACTGTTTTTTAGATTTTGGACGAGGTCTGGAAGGAGGGGTTGCCCTAGGCCATGAGTGCAGCATCACAAACCATAATAGTGAGATTTGGAGCTATAACAGTTAGTGTTTTGAATTTTTCTAATTCCTCAACAACGATTCCTAAACGAATGTTTTCTCCCATAATTTTCTGGCAATGAAGTATGGTGTTAAAAGATATTCAATGAGGATCAAATAATCCTCCTACTTTAGGTTGAATGTCTAGTATCGCTTAATCTTGGGGGTATTCTCTGTGATTATATATTTGGATATTCTATTAAAACATTTTAGTATGACTAGATTATAGATGATAAGGGAGAAATTTAAATGTTATAGTTTTAGGAGAGAAGGAAGCTTACAAGCAATGCGAGGTCTGTGAATAAAACAAGAAATTCAAGAATGCAACTCGAATAACTAACTTAAATCACAAAAAGTTAATGGGTCACATAACCAAATTTAAAACATGAAGGAAAGAAAATAAAATAAAAATAGTACTCCTATATCTTGAGTTATAATATTATTTTTTATAATGCGAGTAAGAACTAATATAATATCATGTGCTAGACTACTACATATATGGTGCACAAAAAAAATAGTTGAACACATCAAATCTAGCAATAATATATTTTGAAATTTGAACGAATTCAATAACATCAAGCTGTCATTTCTACAACACCCTCCAAAATGTTGACGTGCACCAAATTTTGGATCCCACCTTGGCCTTGTGTATTGTTGTCGCAAACATTGAAATCTATTCCATGTGTCTTCTTTAAGTGTTTTGGTCCCTTTTGCAAGAAAATAAAAATGTCACATTTTCGCATGTTAAGCATCAGACGGTGTATATAAGCTTATTTTGGCAGTTTCAAGGGGTTATATTTGTGAAAATGAGTTGATCCTACCATGTAAACATCTATCGCACTCATTCCCAAAGTTGTAAGCATTGTTGCATAAGTGTCTCATGGTCGTCGCAAAGTGTATCTTTAGTGTCACACTTGTCGTAAGTTGTCACAAATTTTTCGTACTAAGAGAAGGTTGTTATTCATGTTTCCTAGATGATCTATTTTGTTCTGTCATCAAGTATCCTAAGTGTGTGATCATAGTCAACCCTTATCATTGTTCACATTAGCCTCACCGATCTCGCACAATCAATTCCAAAAGCTCTTCGACCAAGAAACCTTGCCTCATTTGGCATCTTAAACTATGCATTACATAGTCTCAGCCCCCTATATATGACCTTGCCTCTTAATATTACATAATGTGCGGTTCCTACCTCCTAGCATGGTGCACTAGGTAGTTCGAGTGCTCAAGCCTAGAACTTTGCCCCCAGAATTGCACAATCTAGCCCTCCAGCCTGGCCTCAACTGTGCATTATGTAGTCTCCAAGCTCAAGATGAGTCCTTGATATTTTGAGATATACAATTATGCAATCACTAGGTCTTCTTTGCTTCCCACAACTGGGCAATTGGTTGAAACAGTGCAAAACCAATCAACCCAACTCACTGAGTCCCAAAATTGCGTAATCTGCTTGTCTAGTCCAACATGAACTATGCATTTTGTAGTATCCATTTTTAATCTTCACCCTTTACTACTTTAGTGACACAATTGTGCAATCACCGAGCCTCTCCCTTAGCCTAGAAGCCGGTTTAGGCTCAATGAGAAGGGAAACATGCTAAAAGATATCTTTGTATTTGACTATGCAAGATGATAAATCAAGAGAAGACAAAGAGACACTAGTTTTTGACCACAACTCAAGGCTTGATCTCATTGAACACTTCTTAACTATAAGTCATAAGGAGGTGGATAGAAGAGAACCCTCAAGAAGACATGTAGCAATTAGTAATAAAGTGGCTTGACATTTCCATTCCATAAAGTAGTCCATGTTAGTAGTGCCATGTCATGTCATTTCATGAGTTGTCATATGCGACATCATTATTGTGGAGTATGTAATTATCTATTCAAAATGTATTGAAATTGGAAGTCCAAAGGACACATACAAAATATGAAGAGTCATATAAAGTCTAAATTCATAGGAATTCAAACTATCATGACGGTAGTCAAAGATTCATGAGGGAGGTGAAGCATCACCCCATTGGTTATATATACACATTCATTGTATGAGTAAAGCACTTTTCACCTTGGCTCCTCCGTAAGGCATTAGAGAGACCAACTATTTCTTTTGGGGAGAAAGGAGTACCTATAGTGCTCAACTTGTTACAAAATTATATATTACAAAGCAATGGAACACTTAAAATATTGCAGAAATATAAACACAGAAAACACATAAAAAAAGAGAGAAAAAGATATACATGCTTCACCCAGTTTGCGCTACATCCACGGAGAAACAACCAGTCCTTCCTTTTATATTATCCAAAAAAATAAAGAAATACAACCTACAACATATGCTCTATAATTATCTCTTCGATCTTAATCTCCTCTCTCTTCCTCACTCAAAACCCACATCTACATAGATGCAATAAAATTCACTCATATATAGTGAGGGGTTTCCTTCTAGGGAAAAAACCCTAAATTAAACATAACTTCTACCATCAGATCTCCACCTAATGAATGACCTAGATTGACTACAAAATTACGACATTTTACAAGGCAATTTTACATCTATTGTTAGCTTTGGGGGCACTGCACTTGATCCCCCACCAAGGGGGGGCTCCCAAACAATGCAGCTGCCCCCCTAGACCCCCCTTTCAGTGTACATTTTATGGGTAGCATTGCCTCCACATTACAAATTGGGGTCTAATGCGGTGATACCTCTGAACAAAGAAGATAATTAGGCTCCACACCCAACAATGTCCCACTTGGAGACTAATTATAGAAACTCCAACGTTGCTTCATTTTCTAGACAATGACTCCACTTTGGACCTGGTTGTTTCTCATATTCTTCATCATACTTGAAGACCAATTGAAACTGAGCAGAATCTTAGTTTCTCCCTAGTTACAATTTTTGTTAACATATCTACAAGATTCTGGCTAGTGTGCATCTTTTCCAGCTTCACTTGTCCATCTTCCAACACTGACTATATGAAATGGTACTTGTGCTATATATGTTTAGTCTTGGAATGAAATGCAGAGTTATTTACAAGATGTATGGCATTTTGGTTGTCACTGTATAACCTACCCAACTCTTGCTTCTTACCCAACTCATCTAGAAACCTTTGTAACCAAATCATTTCTTTACTAGCCTCTGTAGGAGCAACATACTCTACTTCCGTTGTTGAGAGTGAAACAACACTTTGTAATTTTGAAACCCAATTGATAGTTGCTCCACCTACAATAAACACATACTCTATGGTGCTCCTCCTATTATCTCTATCACTCGCCATATCTACATCAGCGTATCCCTGTAGAGTAATGTTTGAACCACCAAAGCATAATGCTTGATTTATGGTACCTCTCAAATACCTGAGAATCTACTTCAATGCCATCCAATGTTATTTTCCTAGATTGTTCATGTACCTACTTACAATTTCCATAGCATGTGCAATATCAAGCCTTGTGCAGACCATTGCATACATTAAGCTTCCAACTGTTGAAGCATATGGAACTTTAGACATATAATCCATTTCTTCATGAGTCTTGGGACACATTTCCTTACTTAGTTTTAAATGGCTAGCCAGAGGTATACTAACTGGTTTTACATTTTGCATATTAAACCTTTTCAACACCTCTTGTATGTACTCACTCTGAGACAATGCTAATTTTCAATTCTTCCTGTCTCTAGTTATTCTCATACCAAGGATTTGTTTTTCAGCACTCAAATCCGTCATTGCAAATGAGTTCATCAATTTTCTTTTGAGCACATTTATTTCTTGCATGTTAGAACCTAAAACAAGCATTTCATCTACATACAATAACAATATAATATAGCTGCCATCATTTTGCCTTTTGAGATAAACACAATGATTAGAGTGACATCTAGTATAACCTTGTTCAAACATAAACCTGTCAAATTTTAGATACCACTGCCTTGGAGCCTGTTTTAATCCATACAAGCTCTTCTTCAAGTTTCACACTAGTTTCTCCTTCTCTTTTACCTCATATCCTTGTGGTTGCTCCATATATATATATATTCCTCCAAATCCCCATGAGAAAGGTTGTCTTTACATCTAACTGCTCAAGATGAAAATCTTCAACTGCTACCACACTTAAAATAGTTCTGATTGAAGTCATTTTAGCAACAAGAGAAAATATCTCATCAAAGTCTATACCCCTTTTCTTTACAAACCCCTTCACCACAAGTATAGCTTTATACCTTTTTATACCTCCATCTTCTTCTTTCAATTTATAAACCCATTTATTCTGCAATGTTGTTTTACCTGTAGGCAACCTGACTAGGTCCTAAGTCTGGTTATGTGATAAGGAGTCCATCTCTTCTTTCATGGCTTGCTCCCACTTCTTCTTGGTTTCTACCTGCACTGCTTCTTCATAACATTCTGGTTCACCAAAATCAGTCAACAATACATAATATAATGAAGGAGAGTATTTTTAAGGGGTTTTGCTTATCTTGGTAGATCTTCTAACACTGATTTTAGGTGTTTGAGGTGCTTGTTGCTATTTTGGTTGGTGTTGTTGTTTTGGTTGTTGATCATTATGATTTTCAGGCACCTTCACTTTTTTTGTGATCTCATTAAGCACTCTATATTCTATGTTTTTCTTTTTCCTGTTTATTTTCCTGCATATGATCCTTATACGAAACCTTTTCATTGAATATGACATCTCTACTCCTAATTATTTTTTTGTTTTTCATAATCATAAAAGAAATAACCAAAACCATTAACACCATATCCAATAAAGGTACATTTCTTTGATTTTTCCTCAAACTGTGTTCTTTTTTCTTTATTAATGTGGACAAAGGCTTCACAACCAAAAGTCTTTAAAAATGAGTAGTTTACCTTTTTACCTATCCACGCCTCCTCTGGAATACCACCATCCAAGGAACTTGAAAGCCCTCTGTTTATTAGATAAACAACAATATCTACAACATCTGCTCAAAATTGTAAAGGAAATCTTGCATCCAATCTCATGCACCTTGCATGCTCCATGATTATCATGTCCATCCTTTTTGACACACCATTTTCTTGTGGTGTTCCTAGAACTATCTTCTCTTTGCGAAATCCATTCTCTGAACAATACCTATCAAACTCATTGCTGCTGTTAACACCTAGGTTGTCCCCTGCTCCTTAAGGGATACGGCCGAGGTAACCACAGACCAAGCTTTGGACTGCCGGTCCTAGCCTACCAGCAGTCAGAGAGGGCTCTCTCTTCGGGATTTAGCTTTGTTTAGGAAATGATTTGAGGCTAGTTATTATGCACATGGTTTTTTGTTTAAGTTTGGAGGGATGAATGATCAATTCAGGCAGCGTTTGGCATGCAAAGTGCAAGAGGTTTAGAACATTGGGCATGGAGTCAAGGATGTGGACTGAAGGATGTGTTTTCTTTGGCAAAGAAGAGACTACGGAGCAGGATAGCTGCACAAGGAATAATATCAGGTTTAAATGAGGATGAAATGGATGTCAAGGAATGAAAGACAGCTAAGTAATTTTCATTCATGCTAACAGAGGGAACGTAAATGAATATCATATAGGAGCAATTAAGAAATTCCTACAACAATATTCATATACGGAGGAAACTAGTGCAAATATGAGCCTAAGAGGAATTCATATTTATAGGCTAATTTAGCAAGAAAACATAGAGAAAAAGTAGGAATTGAGGGCAGAGCAAAGCTAAGTGACATCTGAACTATTCTTTTTCCCTGCAAGTTTAGATCATGACACAAATACGATATAGCAAACATAGCAACTGTAGAAAGAGGTGAGGAAAACTTATTAGTCCATGAGGAAACATGAGAATTCTGCAATCTTGTTCTTCAGCCATCAAATACACATTTAGACAGTCCAAACACATAAGTTCCAGCAAGCTCTATTCATTGAATTTCTTGGAGCGTACACAACAAACCTCAAATGAGATTTAACGATCAAAACATCTCTCACCCTTTGAACAACGAACAACGTTGTTTAAATAGGCAAAATATCTATTACAAGCAGATCTCAGATCGATCTGATGGAGTCACAGCTTCTACCCTAAACTGTACTGAAATAAATGCAAGAAAATATCTATCTAAGCGGCGCTGGAGGCAGCAGTATTAAAATGAAGTTAAGTATGGGTCATTTCTTGTGATGCGCTGGCTATTTGGCCATAACTATGTAATAACTGCCCAGGAATCCTTTGTTAGTATTTTTTAGGTGGTTCCATAAAATAATCTTCGTCTTTTTGGATTGAGGCGGTGGCTTGGATATTACTTGACTGTGCAAGGTGAGAATTGGATGCTTCTAGATCCATAGCAGTTGTTTGCCCAATGTGACTCTGTTGGCAGAGTATTTCGTTGAACTGATCCTAAGTCAAGTTTAATGCCTGGGCTATTTATTTTTCCGGTATTTCTCTTGGCTAAATGCGGAGGAGGTTCTAGCCTCTCGAAATTAATGGGATCATCTTTATCAGTGGTTCCTGTAGTCTTTCCTTGCAACAGGAGAACGGCCTCAATAGTAGGTGAAACACGATCATCAGCTGACTCTGTCACAGAAACTACAATGACACGCTCATCATCGCCCTCTTCATCCACAACATCACCATCTTGAAACTCTGGCGATGCAGAATGCTTTAAACGAGAAACAAATTCTTCATTGCTGAGCCGAGTGAAATCAAGATCATAGTCCTTGGACAGCTTCTCGAACTCAGACCGAAGGGAACTGACAAGTGAAACAGGGCTATTCTCTACTTCCAGAATGGAATCTTCAATAAGTTCATTGATCCTTGGTCTTTCGATGGTAAAAGGTACTGGATCTTGGGAGCACCCACGTTGGGGTTACCACCTTGACGCCATCAAATTCAATATGACTTGCTTCAAGTAGCTGCCACTCTCTTTATTTTGGATAGCACGATTTCCTACCAGCAAGTCTTAGCTCCCTTGCCACAATCATCATTTCTCGAATACGATCCGCATAACCACTCAGTCGATTGAGACGCCGTGAACTAACAGAGAGTGTCCCCAATGCCTGGAACAAAGATATTATTACACTAGTATGGTAGCGCAAGTTGCTCAACAGCTCAGCACGTCCTATTGTGGAACTATCGGGCCTCAAATTGCCAGAAAAAAAATGGTTCAATGATGAGAACCACTGCAAACGTAGCACCTAAGTACTTAAGAAAAAAGTCTTGTATCATCCCAAACCACCAGTTTGTATGCAGAACAAGGCTCATGTGCCTAACCAATTTCCAAAACGTTGTTTTATATGGGATGCTTCCCTGTCTTGGCCACCATAGAATGCAACACTTTCTGAATGGCTTCTTAATCGAGAATGTAACTGTCGATATTCTCCTTCCAATTGTTGCTCTTTAGACATCAAAGTCCCAAAAGCGGGAGAAAGCTTCCCAATCACAAAACCTACTCCAGTAACATAAGCCAGTATCCAGAGAACATATTTTGGACTCGCATAAGAACAAAGACGCCATGTATAGAGCAGTCCATCAGAAACTGCTGTTAAATCTTCTCTTATAAGATCACTCAGCTCTGAACAGAACCTTGGAATATCACTTGCAATTCGCTGCTCTGGGTTAGTGATTCGGTTATCCGTTTGAATATTCACAGGATCCAACCGATTCTTTTCAATGTTGCAGCAGCTCCCAAGCTGGTCGCATAGTCATTTGCTCATATCCAATCCATGCCACAGAAACAAATACATCAACTGCCAATGCATTAGTGAATTTCCTGTAAATGTCTAGCTTAGCAAGCAACCTCCTTGCCTGAAGATTCTCCACTGTTTTTAGACAGAAGTAAAAAATCCAAATAACGATGAAAGCATCCACAATTGCAACTGGCAGAACAAGAAACAGTCTGGCTTTTCCTGATAGATCATTGATGGACCCTACATTCTCCACAAGATCAAGCAACTCAGATGTTGTAAATACAGATCCTAAACCTGAATTTTTACCTAGAGACACTGCAAATAATAAGTTGGAACATTTGGATGGAATTCACATATTAGCTTCAGAATCTAAGGAAGATAGTGGAAAGTCTGAACAAGATATGCTGAGCAAGGTTTCACAGGCAGACCAAGATCATAATGCACTGAATTTCTCTGAAGGTTTAGCTCATGAAAAGGATTCTGAACTTGATACTTCTCTTAGTCTTCAGCCAGATGCCATTCTCAACACAGAGTAAAATGAACCATGCATATATCAATAAAAATGTTTCACTGTCAGAGGAATTGGTAGTTGAAAGGGAACTAAATCTGTCCATGGCACTTTCAGGACGAGCCTGTGAATTAGTTACTAATATTTCTTGTGTTGATGCCCGAGGTGTTAGACACTTGATAGAGAAACCTTCAGATTTACTTTTGGCAACAGATATTTCAGGTGATGAAACAGAGGAGAAAAGAGATGACTTGGGAATTAAACATATAGAATAGGATTGAGAAAATAATTGCATTTTTTCACTCACAATCCTCTTTAAAACCACAGCCACGCTGCCAGGCTGCTTACTAGCATCTTGAACTTGAAATACTGCCATGTGCTTATGAGGATCAAACTCTTCATTTATTGGATCAAACCTTTCAACTCCGTCTTGCGCTGTTGCTTCAAATCCTTTAATTGATTTCTCAAAGCTGGGCCAGAATGGTTCTAGGGGACTAGCTTCTACTGTTGCTGTTAGGCAAAAAGAAGTAGCAAAACTGCTGGAGCATAGAAGAGGAAACACATGCACCCAAAGGAAGTACTCTTGACATCCATAACTAAATCTGAATTATCAATACTAGCAGGCCTCTTTTTGGCAAAGTAGAAATAGTAGACAAATGCTTATATGACTTTGGATGGTGCACAGTTGGTGTCTTTGAGGCGATGTAAGAGGACATGTTTGAGAAATGTTTAAATAGTGCCTGGTCCATGGTCCTCAAGAATACATGCAATGACTTCTATGCCTGAAGATTTTGTGCCCTCTTTGCCATAGTAGCAAATTTCAAATATGGAACATTGCTGTAAGCAAAGCATGACATATTTGGCCTGTATATATGTCGATCACGAAAGGTGAATACCTGCTATGAGCAGGAGGCTAACAGCTGCAATATTCACCTCCATTATCTGATCTGAGACACTTCAACCCTTTTCCTGTCTCATTTTCAACCAAAGCTTTCCATTTCTTGAAAGTATCAAATATATCATATTTATTTCAAATATAATAAGTCTAGGTTTTTATGGTTTCATCATCAATAAAAGTAACATAATAACGAGAGCCACCAAGAGATGATACTTGAGCCAGTCCCCATACATTTATATTCACAAGCTCTAATCTTTCACTCTTCTTTTCTTTCCCAACTCTGAGGAATATGAATCTCTTGTGTTTTCCATAAACACAATTCTCACAGAATTTTAAATCAACATGCTTCAAACCTGGTAACAAATTTCTTGAGTGAAGAATTTGGATCCCCTTCTCACTCATGTGCACAAGCATATAATGCCACAATGTTGTATCTACTCCTGTAGAGGTTAAAGTAATAATACAATTAGAAATACCATTGCATAAATACAATGTACCAACCTTTTCTCCTTTTTTTATTACTAGGGCTCCTTTAGTGACCTTCTAGGTTTTATTTGTAAACTTAGTCACATAGCCCTCAACTCCCAACTGCCCTATTGAAATCATATTTTTTCTCTAGATTTTGAACATGCCTTACCTCCTTCAATAGCCATTTATTTCCATTCTGCTATTTTATGAAAACTATACCCATTCCAATGATTTTACAGGGTTTATCGTCACCCAATCAAACCTGTCCAAAATCTCCTTGAACATCATCATGAAAATGTTTCCTATCAGGTGTGGCATGGAATGAGGCACCTAAATCTACTACCTAGGCATCAATAATATTTTCTAATGAAAGAATCGAAGCATCTTGCAACACATCACCTATCACATTCACTTCATGATTGTTTTCTTGTTGTGAATCTCCTTCTTTTCTCTTCTAAAACTTGTAGTCTTTCTTCAGGTGTCCTTTATTCCCACATTTCCCTCACACTATCCCTAATCTGGACTTGGATCTACCTTTCCTTGACTTACTCTGATATCCTAGGCTCTTTCCTCTTTCCATTTTTCTTCCCCTAGTATCTGCAGTCAAAGAATTATTTGATGTCTCACCGAAGCTTTTTCACTGCATTTCCTCCTAAGGTTTGCACTAACAACATCATCAAACTTTAAAGTACTGTATCCATAGAAAAAGTTACTAATGGCCATAACTAAACCATTCCAACTTTCTGGCAATGAGCACAGAAATAACAGATCCCTAACTTCATCATCAAAAGTAACCCTTACAAAACTTAATTGACTAGTAACTGTATTAAATTCATTTAAATGATCAGTGACAGATCCACCTTCTGACATCTTCATATTAAATAAATGCTTCATAAGAAATACCTTATTTGAGACTGAGGGTTTTTCCTCATAGTTTCGCCAATGCTGACATAAAACCATTTGTTGTTGTTTCCTTTGAAATATTAAAGGCTACCGATGCCGCTAGGCATAGCCATATTGTTCCAAGTTCCTTTCTGCCGAGAATATCCCATTCTGTGTCTATCATACTCATCATCTTCTTTTTCTTTTCACTCAATGGTAAGTATATATCTCTCCGATACAGATAATTTTCCATCTGCATCTTCCATAGCTAGTAGTTTTGGTTGTTAAAATTTTCAACCCTAAACCTACCATCTTCCTTCATTGCTCCCACTCGAACCAGGAAGCCTTATCTCCTGTGAGTTTATCAACCAAATAGACCTTAAACTCTGATACCAGTTGTTAGAAAATTATATATTATAGAGCAATGGAACACTCAAAATATTGCAAAAATACAAACACAGAAAACACATAAAACAAGAGAGACACAAATATACGTGGTTCACCTAGTTTGGGCTACATCCATGGAGAAACAGTCAGTCCTTCCTCTTATATTATCTAGCAAAATGAATATATACAACCTACAACATATCCTCTTTAGTTCCCTCTTCGCTCTCAATCTCCTCTCTCTTCCTCACTCGGAATCTAGATCTACATAGGCGCAATACAATTCCCTCATACATAGTAAGGGGTTTCTTTCTAGGGAAAAAAACCCTAAATTAAACATAATGTCTACTGTCATATATCTCCACCTAGTGAATGGCCTAAATTGGCTATGAAATTACAACATTTTACAAGGCAATTTTACATCTATTTTTAGCTTCAAGGGCGCTGACCCCGATCCCCCCCTAGACCCCCCTCCCAACGTAAATTTTACGAGCGACATTACCACCATGTTACAAATTGGGGTCCAATGCGTTGATACCTTTGAACAAAGAAGATAATCAAGCTCCACACTCAACACAACTATTGGGGCTAATGGTGTTTGTTGTATACATGTGTCTTTAGACTTTTATTTAACATCCAAAGCCTCATGACCAACATGTTCTTCCTACATGAATTATGAATATTTGTAAGACTATTCTGTGAATGTTTGTAATCCATATTTTCTTTCATTTGTGCAAAAGTAGTTGAACTATTTTGGTTATTTTAGTACTTATCATACTGATAATTTGTTGTAATGATTTCTATAACTGTTGTTAGTCAATTTTCTCATTCATGTAAATATGGCATTGGCTGTGATGGAAAATATTCTTGAGATTCCTAATTAATATCATGAAACCCTAGAATGAGATGATAAGGTTGAAGACAATAGATGCCTGGTTCTAGATGATGATTTCATAACTCTTGTTTGATAATAATTTCATCAATTAATATGTCAACTCACTAATGAAGAAGTCTTAATAAGTGCCAAGTTCCAAGTATTTAGAAGCCCTTGATGACATATGGAGGACAAAATTTGATGATGTCATACTCTTGATTAATGACCACAATTGATGATGGCACTTGATGAGATCTTGATAAGATGGTTGGAAGACTGTTATAGCTCCAAATCCCACTATTATGGTTTGTGATGCTGCACTCATGGCCTAGGGCAACCCCTCCTTCCAGACCTGGTCCAAAATCTAAAAAACAGTTTTTATTCCCTGTACGCGACATTGCCCTGAGTTAAACGCGTGTATACGCGGGTTCATACATACCTAACCCGCGTATATGTATTAAAACACTTAAAAAATATAAAAATTCCTTATTTTCGGGCGGAGATCACGGTTTTTACCTGCTGATCACCTGTTAGTGCCCGTGGCCTCAACTGTCCCCAACCAATTCCTAACTAAAAAACTACTTTGGAGTTGGTATAAAAAGACATCAAGGGGAAGGCCTAAGAAGGAGAAATCATTGAGCAAAGTTATTATACTGATTTTTTATCCCCCTGATCAGGTCTGAAGTCCCTTGTGCCTTCTGCACTTCCCCCATCTTGTATAGGAAACCCTTGTTTCCTTTGTGTTTGGATGTTCATTTTTCCCATCACACCTTGGAGAGAGTAATGGAAGGTGACCTACTAGTGGCTTGAGGCGGGACGGATCCAGAAGGAGGCTGAGCTTGGAGCCTGCAGAAGCAGATTCAGGTGATATTGCTCTTTTTCCATATTATTTATTTATCTAATAAAGAAACACGTCTTGTTCCCGAAACGCTTCTCTCTTTGTGTTAATGATATTTATATGTGAAGTTCATACTTGAATAGATGTTTATAAGTTTGTAACTAACTCATCTCTCATATAACATAAAGATCATTTTTTATGTAAAATCTTGTCCATATATTGTTGTAGTTTGTGGAATTGTGGTTTTTACAGGACCAAGGAGCGGAAGGGACGTGAAGAAGGGTTTGCACCCTTGAGTAACTACCCAAACGTAGGACCTCGGGTATGCCCCTCTCACCCTAGAGGTAGTTATTTATAGCATAAACGGTTGTATGTGTGTGTGTTTCTTAACTTAGATAATCTTCCGTCTGCTAAGGTTTCACCCAAGAACCTTAGGGGAGAATTTCCCGCAACAGAACTGGCGACTCCGCTGGGGAACAACATTCTTGTTGTTCCTTGTTGGGTGTTTGTCAAGCCTATCAGGGCTCAGTGACTTGCTGGCTTATTGATTCTGTTTTGTCTGTTTCTGATTTTATAGTTTGACCAGTTTCTGGAATTTTTTTTATTTTTCTTGAAAGCCTGCATACACGCTGATTTTCTTGGTTACAGAAGCGTATACACGCTTGTTACCTGAAGCAAACCCGCGTATACGCAGGTTTCCTCAGGAACAGCAGCGTATACACGCATTCTGCACTGAGTGCAGTCGCGTATACTTAGCAATTTTCAAGATTTATAAACTTTTTGTTTCTGGAATGTTTCTGGTGTTTTCTATCAGTTTAAGCAGTCATTTGTGTCAGTAGCAGTTATCTGTTTTCTCCAGCAAGTGTCTTTACTCTGACTTCTCCTTAAATTGTAAGAAGTCTTGGTCTTATTTCGTGTTTGCGAGTGTCATTATATTTTCACTTTAAACACACAAGATTTCCTTACTGGAATCTTGGCTGCCCTGAGCAATCAGAGCAGAAAAGATTTTCATTAATCTTTGTGTTTAACTTCGTTCTTGATGACGTCTTGGTTTGCTTAACGAAATAGTTTTTATGACCTATTGCTTCTTTGTTTCTTGAAACTTTCTTGGAATCTTTCTTTTGATCTTTTGTTTTGGTCTTTGCTACCAAAGCTTTCCGAATTTCCTTTTCATTATCGAAAACACTTTTGAAGCACATTTGTTTTTTGTTGAGTTTCCATTTCTTGTTGGGTACAAACTTGCAAAAAGTGTTTCTTGTTTTTTTTTTCGATTGTGAAGTGACGGTTTTTGTTGAAAGCAATTTCAAAAGAATTTCTTGTTTGTTTCTTGCTTTTATTTCTACTTTCAAGTGAGCTTTTCGAAAATTTTTTTGGTTTTCACTTTCTTGAACTTGCTTTTCGTTTTGCTTCTTTTTGTTGAATGAAAGTGTTTTTGTTATCTTGAGTTTTGCTTTTAATATTTAGACGAATTGCACTATCTTTGATTCCATCTAAATATAGTAAGTGGCAAAAGAAAATTTTGATAAACAAAGAAACTTTCATTTCTTGTTTTTAGCGAAACCTTGAATTCTTGCATATTCACTATACTTTGCATTAGTTTGCATCGTTAAAACATTAGCAATTCTTTTGGTTTTTGCGTGTGTGAATGGTGTTGCAAGAAAAGAAAAGAAAAAGTTTTTGCTTTCTAAGTGTTTCCTACAACCCATGTAGAGTACTCTTTTCATCGAAAGAAAAATGATTGCATTCATGTAGTTATTTTTTCTTTGATTTTTGGTTGAGTCATACACACATCATCAAGTTTCACTTTCATCATCCCCTGAGTTAAAGAACAACCTTTAAAAATCAAGCGCTAACTAAAATTCACTAAAACTTTTTATTTTGAGTTAGAATACACAAACAAGTTTTAGGATTTTAGGGCCTTGGAATAGGCGAGTGGAGAGTTAACTCTCCAAGGCCACATCAAAACGTCAAACATAGGAGTCTGAATAGAGAGTGCAAAATCCAATAGCGTTAGGAAGACCAGGAAAGCTCCGGATCTGGGAGTTAAGCGCGAGGGTCTGTCAAGACAGGGAAGAGAGATACCCCCTCTCCTACTTGTCCGAACTTACCTCAAGACCGTTCCGCCTGGCTTCTGTGACGAGTTGGTGTCCTTAGTTGCCACTCCTAGGGAACTACATAGGTGG
>APFE031010805.1:0-12231 GCA_000404065.3 Pinus taeda
TATATATTTTAAAGCTATGGTCACTGAATTTAACTAACTTCCTTTAAATTATAAAATTTATTTTATGACTCTGGTCCCTAAGTCGAAATTAGCCGTTGGTCAAGTTAGTCATTGGAGGCTCTGCTCAGAGTATTTAACATGCAAAGCTGGATCTGTTTCTTCAACTTGCCCTAACGATGAACCACACTGGTTGGTTCGAAACATGTCGACAATGATTTTTTGAATGTGGTTTATGCCGAAATTTTTTCTTATAAACAAAATAGCATCAAAGTTATAGGTTCCTACCTAATAGTTATGGATGTTTTGAATTGGAGGAGAGAAAAAATAGCTAAATATAAGATACTCAATATGTTACGTTGAATACTGAATTAGAAGTGAAACTTGGAAGACACTTGTATCCTAGAAATGAACCATAATTATCAAATATAAGATATGCAATTACACCAAATATTGATTTCTCACCTTGTGAATCATGTAAATATGTTGTGATAACATAAAAATATGTCTCTAAAACAATGATTTGTATGAAAAAAAGTAAAAAAAAATAAAAATGAGTATATATGATGCAATTATGAATAATGAGCTACATTCTTAAATCATATTGGCTATGAGGTCTATAAAACTAATTGCGAGTGTTATCCAAGAAATCCCTTCTATGGATAGAAGTGATCCCTCTAGCCCAATGTGTGGGTCTAGTGACAAATGTGACAAGAAAAGAAAACTTCCCTTTCCTAGATAAGAATTACAAATGTGGAAGGGAGATGGACTACCTCTCTCCTATGTGCTTGAACTTTGATGATGATCCTGATCTCCTAGCTTCCATGCTCACTCCTTGCTTATTCTTTAGATCCGAGTACATGCAAGAGAGATCAAAGGACAATACAAGATAGAAGAGCATAAATAGTATATGTCAAACATAAACTATTTGAGAGATCAATGAGCATTAACCTAAATGTATAAGTATTTAGACATTTATGGAAAGTGAACATTAGATGTATATATTAATGAATTAAAATGTGAAGCATAAAACCATTTCCTTGAGGTTGGTTACCTCCTTTTGGTGGATTTCCAAGTCCAAGCCAAGATTTTTCAAGCACTCCTTCTCCAAGTTAGATGGGCAACATTTAGGCATAATCTTAGCATAGGAATGCAAGCAACCAATGATCAACCCATTGAGAAAAGTGAAGAACATATTTATAGTGACGAAGAGGATGTCAAAGAACCACAAAAAGGGGAAGAAAGTCCTTATCCCAAAGGTAAGATCCCTAAAGGTAGGATCAAAGGCTTTAAATGGGAGTACTCGGTCATATTCTCATCAATAACTACCAACTCATCATTCTAGAGGGTTCTAGTAAGAGACGTTTCTGCTCCATTTTTGGAGAAACTACCTGAAGGGAATCAGTTCAAGCAACCCAGCCAATCTTTTTCATTACAAATTTTTCCAAAACTAATTCAAGGCATTAGTTCTCCATCTCTCAAGGGATGTATTAAGAATATAATTCATGGTGAATGAGTTTGCACACTTTGTTTTGCTTTACAACATTTGTGACGATAGTGGCACAAAGGACGACACTTATGATATAAAGTTGGGAATGTGACAAAATATTGTGTAACATGGAGTGCTTCTAATTATTAATTAATTAAAAATGTAAAAATAAAATTATCAATAAAAATAATATTGAAATGTAACCACTAAATAGATGTTAAAATGTAAGCACAAATTTTGGCTAATATCCATTACACCAACAAAACATCTAAGGGGCATTCAAACAATTGCAAATCTACACCAAGCACAATTATCCAAAGATGCAATTGCACGTATTAAAGGAAAGCACACTCTACCTGTCAATGGTAACTATGTCTTCCCACAAGTACTTTAACAAGAAAAGGCGTGTGAATACAAGAAACTAGGTAAAAATAACTTCACAATACAAAAATACACTTCATCCTCCATCTACCTTTATAGAATAAGTCTAGGGGAATAACAAAAGCATCCATAGAGAATAGGATTAGAGTGGGAAAAATAAAGATGATAAGAAAAAAATAACCAACAATGAAATCTACTAATTTGAACATGTGTCCACATGTACTCAAATATTATAGGAAACAAAAAACCATAGCATGATTGATTATGCACTTGATAAAATGACATTTATTTCTTTAGTGAAAATGAAGAAAATCCCAGCCTCTTTTCTATTTTCCTCTAGAATAACTCTTGTATGTATGCATTGGGGTTTTGTGCCACACTCTATGTTTACTCTTCAACATTAAAATAGTATTCCCGATATTTGTTTCTAAATATGTATGATTTGTTTGAGTTTGGTCCAAATCTAGTCAAATCTTGTCAAGTTCAGACAAGAAGAAATAAACTTAATTATGTTTACCTAAGTGAGTTAAAAAGCTTGACCTGGTATTTTGAAAAGGAATTTTGATAGAAATGATTTTCCTGACATATTTTGACAAGTTTTCCCTTTTTGTATGCCTTGAAGAGAGAATATGAACAACCCTCTTCTTACCATAATGTGGCTCAATAAGCGAGACAAATAGGAACCAATAGTATCCACTAAGAGATCAAGTGAGGGGCATTTATTGTGCCAAAATATGCTTAGAAATTGCATTTGACTCCTGTCACTATTTCTTGTGTTGTTGCATTCATAAGCACAAATGAATTTTTTCCATCAAAGAGGCTTGATCACTGATATGGGCAATTTCAACACCCTATTTTTACCAACTAGGAAAGCCACTATTTTAGAATTTATTTTAATTGTGGAGTTTTATACCAATTTTCTATTGGGAAATACAAATCAATCTTCTTTTTTAGACTTTTCCCAATGTGTCCTTGGTCCATGTCTTGGCTCTCCACTGAGATATAAAATTTTGAAAACTCATCCCTTGAATCAAAAACTTCTACCATAATATAAATAGGCAACTCATATCTTCCAATTCAAACATTAGATTAATTGAAATCCCTCTCCATGTTTTGGCCCGGAGATGATGTTGTACGTGTTAACTAAAAATTGGTCATAGAGTTTAGAATACTTGAACAACCTTTTAAATGGTGGTCCCATTTTGAATTCAGCTAGAGGATTTCAAGCTATAGGGGGGTTTCCTATCATTAATGATATGCAACTTGAGTTCAAATGCAAAACATTAGATCACATAACAAGCTTTTTAATATCTCAATGATTAATAATATGGATCTCAATTAGGACTAGTCATTTCTTATTAGGTGATGGATTCCTTTAATTTCACATAAAAGCACGATTTCTTCCAAATGATGGAGAAGTTTAGTATGGAATTCTAATCATAATAATATATCCTCTAACTCAATTTTTTTTTTTTTTTGATGAATTAATGTGGAATTAAAAATTTTCAGATAAACCATGTTTCACTTCAAACCATAATCATCAATGGACCATATAAGAAAAAAATCCAAGAGCTTAATTAACCAAATATTCTTAACATAATAGTGTGAACATGATATCTTGGATTGTTTTAAAATTACAAATACTAGTAGAGGATACAAAACGAATCATGACTCCTACTCTTTCTCTAATCAAAAGTATTAAGAGAAATAATTCTACTGAATGACAGGGAGATACAAAATAATCAATAACGACTTTTAGTTGCAACATTTATATATAAGCCTGATCTATAGAAAAGGGAAAATGATGAATGGCACAACTATTGTTACCTAGTGGTTGTAGTACCCTTAGAGATAATTTTTGGTCTTGTTGCAAACTTTGGGGGATTAAACCACAAAAAATCCACACTACTAAGGAAGAACTATCTCCCTTTATTTACAAATTTTAAAATATCCTTAATGTATATTTTTTTGACAAAGTATAAAATGCTTATATAATTTCTAATGTTGATCATTTGGAAAATTCAAATTTTATTTTCCAATAAATATATATTATCCCTTTGATCAAGTCAAAGATGATCATCATTGCTCTTATCCATTGGTAATCAAGGAAGTAATTTGTAGCTCTCAACATTAATCTCTTTTACAATGTCAAATATTAACATCCTCCTCTTGGGCATTAATCGTTAAAATACAAGTTCCCAAACCGTTAACTATCCTACCATGCAATATATCCTCTTCGAGTTTGGCAAAGTCAAACTTGATCACCAATCCCATGCTAAGAGGTCTTTAGAATGGGAAGTTTGTGAAGTGAACCTCTCTGATGATTTTTCGTCATGCCATGTTTGACGGGACACCAACTCATATTGCTCACTAACACCATATCCTACCTTGATTTATACTCCCATCAACCAAAATATGCTTTTTGTAAGACAAAGTTTGCTTTCTACTTATTATTTTCATAGTACCAAAATGTCCACTTGCATTAAAAAATGCATGCCATGTACATAAATTGCAAACCTAGTGGATCTTAAGGAAAAGAGACTATCCTATATTCCATGAAGCATCATATTCCATACTTAGAATGCAAGCCAAAGTGAAAAATTGCATGTCAAGTGGAAAATTTGCATTTCCTAGGTTAAACTATGCATTACAACATGCCCTGATTGCACACAACCTCCAACGGATGTACCTATGGAGAATTCATAAAATATAGTGCTATATTATTTCTACTTGTGCATCTTCCCACACTTCCATAATTCCAATTTACACCTTCAAGTGAGGGTAATAATTCCACCAAAACAATTTCAATGATTTACCTCGTCTTGTGTTAAGTGCAAATAGTCTTTAGCAACATGCATGTCTAGGGATCACTAAAGATCAAAATTATGATTCTCTAATTTTTTTGGGGCTCTTAGAAGAATATTGATCTTTTTACATTGTTATATTTTCACTCCCATCCAAGAATTCACTACTATCGAAAAATACCGTGAAACTGCCAAATCACACAACATGATAAATCAGGCTAGGGTGCCTTTAGAATTTTATATGCCACTTGAATTAGCACATATGGAAAAATATAGAGGTTGATAGCTCAATTATCTTATAGTCTACAACCATACACAATCAAATTTCCAATAACTATCTGAAATTATTATTTATTAAGCATCAATCATAACAATTTGCTTGGTTTGGCACTTTTCTCCAACTATAGGAACACATGTAGGCTTAAAATAAATTGCATATCATGTTCTCATTATAAGTCCAAATGCCAATTATTGAAGTCTATGGTCAACTAAACCAACCAAACACAAAATAAAAGAGGATGCTTTACATGGAATCAAAGGTCTAGGAATTAATTATCTCATTTGTAACCATGGCATTACATCAACAACAAAGTGAGCCTAGATCTTGTCATTGTGAGCTTCCCTGACTCCCTTTCAAAATCATAAGCTGCAAGCCTCGAATGATGCCAATTATTTGAAGGAAGAACCCTAGATCCTCACAAGGCATCTATAATATTGGTGAAAACCATTACAAAATAACACAACAACGTTAAACCATGTCTCAAAAGAAAAAAATGAGTTATTGAGTGCATATACTTATTAATCTAAGAATTTAACTTACCTCTATAAGAAATTATCGACGATGACTCATATTCTCCACTTTGATAGGCCACACCATGGTTTGAACACCAATTCCAGCACCAAGCTTACACCACTTTCCAAGTTACCTTTTGAAACAAATCCACCATCCTTATCAAGTGCCTACATAGTTTCAAAGGAAATAAACAGTTGTACTTAACTAGCAATTTTACAATGATATATACTTTTTTATAATCGTTGAAAGAATAAATTTATCTACCGGAGAAAAAAAATCACTGCATGGATGGACAATACATAAAGAAGAACATGAATATTGAAACTGCAAATGTAAATCCCCAGTATATTAGAATGTCAATGTAATATTCTAAAACAAGAATAAACACCAAGAATGGAAATAAAATACCAATCAGTATTATCTCAAGGACAAGTGTGGAGTCAAACGAGCAGTAAGTTTGCAGCAAATAGTTATAAAAACATATATTGGACTATCTATAACATAAAAATGATGCAATTTCCCAAACATTGGTGGTATTGGTCATCTAATATGATTAAATGCTACATCTAATTGCTTCAAAGTACTACAATTTAGCAGTATCGATGCTATTATTTCCCCTAATATTTGATTAGAAATTAACTTTAATAAAAAGCTTTGTAAACTTGGACATGAAGCAAAAAAATCATTTGAGATGTTCCCAAAAAGTTTATTATCATTCAAAAAAATCCATAGTATGGTTTCTCTGTCATAAATCACTTGTCAATCAGTGATGATGGCAGTAGGTGCTGTAAAATTGTTCCAATTCAAATCATGAAAAACATATAGAAACCCAGATCCAACTTTTGCAAGTGGGCCATTTTCCCTAGTGTCATAGTAGAAGAGATTAGAATAGATATAAACAAGGTCCTCAACTATTTGAAGGACATCCAATGATGCTGGAATGACCTAATTTGTTGGAAACATTTGCTGTTGTTTCTTGGAGAAAGTGTTATTTATAAAAGTTGGAATAACTTTTGACAATGAATTTCCATTAACATTAAATAGTTCATATCTTGCAATACATGTTCTATCAATTGAAAAAAAGAAATTCAATCCCTAAAATACTTCTTCTACTAGTATAATAAATAAATTCAAGTTCTACAACACAAACAATTTATCTTGATTCTAGATCGAGAATCATGACGAACCTTCTTAGAGAGCTCAAATTGAGAACATGAATCTAGGGACCAAATTCAAGTTTGTTCTTCAGGACCCAAAAGCCCCCAACACATTGTGAAGCTAGCAAAAAGGTTAAGTAGTGAATATTATAGAAGAAATATAGAAAAATCCAGCACAGAGGTTAAGTAGTAAAGATTCTAAAAGAAATATTAATATGTATATGAAAACATAATAATTTTTTCTTAGCCATGATTCATGTTTCTGTGTTATTATGTCAGATAATATCTTTATGCTATGTAATAAATTATTTGCATTTCAAATATTTTAATGTGAGTGGGTCAAAGCATACACATTACATTGAAGGTCTAATAAGACTTGATGTGAATCAAGCTTCAGTGGAAATAGTTCATGTAGTTATTTGAACTACGGTTCATATTCCCCTATATATGGGTAGAGTAGAGAATGCAAATAAGATAAAAGTAGAAAAAACTAGAGAAGATTTGTCGGTATGATAGGAATGCCTTTTTTTATCCCTAAACTTACAATTTAAACAATATTTTTTTGCAATGCCAATGATTGATCCTAGGGTTTCCATGTCACTTCTTTGGTCACTAATTTGTTGGCCCAAAACAACCATTACATTATTGTTTTTATGTTCTTTTAGAAATTTACAAAAGAAACAATGCATGCAAGGCTAGGGACAACTCCTTGTGGTTGGCAAGAACCTGCCCAAATGGAGAGAAACGTTTTCATCTAACATAAAATTTTCTACATGTTGCATAAAGATTTCATATTCCAAATATCCCTAGCAATCCAATTGCCAGAGAGATAAATATCTATGGTAACACACCTATTAATCCAATTATAGTGGCAATAATAATAATTGTGAGGTCAATTATAACTTTATTGTAGTGGAAATAATAAGATACACATTTGCATCATTTCCACTTTCCACCAACTAGGTAGCCATGTGACATACTATAGGAATGAATCATGGAAAGAATAAAATTCCCCTTAATGCATCACCCAAGGACATTTTCTTCTATGGTTCATAATGAGGAAAATATGCATGAAATCATAAATGGTTCCACCCCATGAACATACACACAAACTGAAGTAAATAAGGTATATATATCATCATTGTTTTCAAGCCATACCATAAATAGTTAAGACGTGATATTATATTAGCTATGACACACTTCCTTTACAATGTCGAGAGAATATTAGCAGTCATGTTTCAAGGGGAAAACATGGGATGAAATGTGCAGGAATGAACCATAAATTGTTGTTGATATCAAATAACATAGGCTATGGCTATAATTCATGGTCTTCCTCACCAAAATGGTCTTATATACAAATTATAGGTTGTTGCACAAACACAAGGGTAAATCTAAAAATGGCACATCTTTATGAACTATAAGTTAACAATTCCAAGTTGCATGATTTTTCTTGAATAATGGTGATGAATCAATATGCATTCATTGATAGGAGTCAATGATGGTACCTTCACTACTAGTTTGACAAGTAAGTTGTTGGGTCCCCATAATACTAGTGATTACCACATTACTATTGTAGTTGTACCCCTTATTAATATTGTTGTGCCCCTATTGTGCCCATATTGTTACTATTGTGCCCCATAGAAGCCCACTATTGTTGTTATTGTGCCCTTACATTATTATTGTTGTGTAGGATTTGATTATGTTATGACCCCTTAGACTCGTACATATAGAAAGGAGGTCTTTTCATTTGTATCATCCAAGAATTGTTCATTTATGTACTATAAAGGAGGTTGCCCCCTAAAAGAGGCTAAATTCTGAGGCATTGATCTATCTTTTCTATCTTTTCTTGAGCTGGTTTCATAACATTTGGTATCAGAGCTTTGGATTCTAGGGTTTCGCTGCTCCAAACAGGTTATCGTGGAATTTTCACCATAACGTTTTTTTTGCGATGTTTCAGAAGTTGAAAAAAAAACCCATTTGAGAAGACATTGTAATAAATGTCTGGTCCGAATTTCAAAGTATTTTGTGCTATAATTGCGGAGATATGATATGAGGAAGTTGGTCTTTTTGTAGACTCCTAAATTACATTCCAAATAGGTGACCTGGGGAAAATCGTCATAACTTTTGCTCTGAGCATTAGATTGAAATTTCATAAAAAGGTTCAGAAAGAGGACGGACTGTACTTTCTTCTACATATTTTTTAGAGCCAGAAGTCGAAACAGTGAAAGCTGGAACATCATACAAGTTCGCTCTACTGAATTAGTCTATAATCAGGTCACTGTGGGAGATTTGGCATAACTCTTCATTGGAGAATCCAATTTGGGTTAGACTGGTGGCATTGGAATGAGGACACAGATTGCTACCACAAGTCACAATTTCAGAACTGGATGATCCGAAATTACAGAGATACATCAGAGGCAATATCGAGTTCCTACAAAGTGAAAAAAGGTGTGTATATTTTTTAAAATGTTTGCTTAAGCTTGGTTTGAAAATTTATTTTGAAGGAATTCAAAGGGCGTAGTGAAGCATTATTATCAGTAATTGATGCCCTGGAGAAAGAAAATGGAAACACCTAGTAGGCGACCTGAAAGCTCTAGCATGACTCATGAAGAAGAGGAAGAAATGCAACATGATATATCAAAATTATGAGACCAGGTGCAACAAGTGTCACTTGCACAAAAAGGAACAAAATCTAAGATGGATTGTTTAAAGAAAGGTGTAGAAGCTAAGATGAATGACGTGGAAGCTAAGATGAATGAATTGAAGATAGATTAGAAAATAGACATGGAAGAATTGAAGATAAATATGAATAAGTTGCTACAAGAAAGGGTCACTAAGGGTGAAAGGGTAGTGAAGGAAACTCATGATGAGAACCAAAGAAATGTTAATCGTGATTCCATAGAGTCTAATGTTGGATCGTAGACCCACCGTATTCCAAAAATCGATATGAGGAAGTTTGATGGCAAGGATCCTGCAACATGGATATTACAGATGGAGCAATTTTTTGATCTCAATAATGTGCAAAACATAGAAAAGGTACGTATGGCAACTTTATATTTGGAACCAAATCAGTTTGTATGGTATTAATGGCTTTGCTCTCGTAAAAAATTTATCAGTTAAGCAATTTTTACAGAAGAATTGATAGCACATTATGAAGATACAAAAAGCAACACTTTTTTCAGCCAATTGATAAGTCTTAAACAAAAGGGTTCAATAATGGAGCACATTGAGGAGTTCCTAAAATTAAACATAAGGGTAAAAGATATTCTAGAGGAGCATAGGATTTATGTGTTCATAGGGTCTTTAAAGAATAATATCCAAAATGATGTTCACCTTTGGGAACCTGATTCATTAGAGAAGGCATTCAGGTTAGCAGGAAAAATGGAAAGCAAAATTATGGCAACCAGGAAGCATACCACTCACATCTATGAAGACGAAAGTGGTGTTGCCTCTAGTCTTCCACAACCTATAAGGTTGACACCACAACAATTGGAAGAAAAAAGAGCAAAAGGGCTTTGTTACAGTTGTGATAGAAAATACACTAAAGGTCATAAGTGTGTTGAGAAGAAATTATTCTACATAGATTATGAAGAGGAAGAAGAAAAGGAGCAAGAAATGTCAAAAGAAGAGGATATAATCCAGGAACAAAGCCTAGATGAAGAACAAATGAATCCGCCATATCTGTAATGCATTGGCGGGAATTACCACTCCTCAAACCATCAAGATAGAAGGACAAATCAAGAAGAAAAAGGTAATAGTGTTGATTGATTCAGGAAGTACTCACAATTTTATTCATTGTAAGGTAGCAAAAGTATTGAATTGCTTCTTATATCCAGCACCAGAGTGTCAAGTGATGGTTGCAAATGGAGGAACAATAAATTTCTCTAGAAAGTGCCATAATATCAAGCTATCCATGGGAGAATATGTATTGACTAGCCCGATGCTCTCCATTCCAATGGGAGGTGCAAATGTTGTATTAGGAGTCCAATGGCTACAATCCTTTGATACAATAGCTTTTAATTTCAAGAACATTTCATGAAATTTTCTATGGAAGGAAAGGAAGTTCTATTGAGAGGTATTGCAGGGAAACTGGGAAAGATAATCAGCTCTAATGGTATGACAAAGCTTCTAAAAAAGGAACAAAAAGGTGTAATTGCACAATTATGTTCGATAGATGTTTCCACACTGGAATCATCTATTTCTCCAAATCTCCAAATAGTCTTGGACAATCATTCAAAGTTATTTTAGACTCCCAAAGGTCTCCCACCTATTCGTGATCATGATCATGATATTCATCTGATTCCAAGAAGTGTTCCTCCAAACATCAGGCCGTACATATATCCCTATGCCCAAAAGAGTGAAATTGAACGTATGGTTGCAGAATTGCTAGAGGCTGGTATAATTCAATCGAGTCAAATTTCTTTCTCTACTCCAGTAGTATTGGTGCACAAGAAGGATGGATCATGGCGCATGTGTCCGAATTATAGGGAGCTCAACAAGCTCACTATTAAAGATAAGTTTCCCATTCCTGACATTGATGAATTACTGGATGAATTGCATGGATCAATTTACTTCACCAAGTTGGATCTTCATTCAGGATATCATCAAATCAGAATGAAGACTGAAGACATTCAGAAAACAGCATTTAGAACTCATGAGGGTCATTATGAATTTTTGGTCATGCCTTTTGGCCTTACCAATGCACCTTCAACATTTCAAGGTTTGATGAATCCAATTTTCAAACCATTCCTTAGAAAATTTGTGTTAGTATTTTTTGATGATATACTAATCTACAACAAGTCTTGGAAGGATCATGTTGAACATGTTGACAGGGTGCTACAACTATTGGAGGAGAAACAATTATATGCAAAAAGATCCAAATGCTTCTTTGGAGTCCAAGAGGTGGAAAATCTGGGTCATATTGTATCTCATTATCTCATGAAGGAGTTAAGGTAGACCCTAGCAAAATTAAAGCCATTAAGGAATGGAAACTTCCCACATCCATAAAGCATCTGCGAGGATTTCTTGGGTTGACAGGGTATTATCGCAAGTTTGTTAAGAATTATGGGAGAATAGCAGCACCTCTAACAACATATTGAAGAAAGATGCATTTTCATGGACTCTAGAAGCAACAAAGGCCTTCGAACATCTTAAAGAGGCAATGTGCCAAGCACCTGTCTTAGCTACACCGGATTTCACAAAAACCTTTATTGTGGAATGTGATGCTTCAGGAAATGAAATTGGTGCTGTTTTAATGCAAGATGAAAGACCCATTTCTTTTGAAAGTCATCCAATCAAGGGAAGTTTTTACACAAAGCTATTTATGAGAAGGAAATGTTGGCAATACTACATGCACTTAAGAAATGGCGACCCTACCTAATGGGAAGACACTTCAAGGTAAAAATCGATCATGATAGCCTTAAATACTTTTTAGAACAAAGATTATCCTCTGAAGAGCAACAAAAGTGGGTCACAAAGATGTTGGGTTATGACTTTGAAATCATCTACAAAAAAGGGAGCAAAATGTGGTGGCAGATGCACTCTCAAGAAAGGATGAGGATGTGGAAGCATTGTTGTGTGCCATTTCTATTATCCAATCAGATTGGATAA
>APFE031010808.1:0-15351 GCA_000404065.3 Pinus taeda
TATTGGATCCTTCTCCATTCATAGGCTCCTTTCCAGTGGAATTCCCTCTAATGTCATCCCTTTCATTAGATCTACCATATTCGTTTGGCCTTTGGCCAAATCATTTATTTCCCTGAGCAAACTGTTAAAGGTTTGTTCCTCCTTATCACCCATACTTGGATTTCTATTTCACGTGTCTCTTTGACTTCTTTGTCTTTTTCTGGTGTCTCTTCACTCTCACTATTTGGAATATCTTCGTTTGTAAGTGGAGTGGGTTCTCTGTCGTTACGTCTCCTATACGTTATCCTTGTAAAAGGACCTTCCTCTGTCATGTAATCACTGTCAAGAACATAAAATCAACTGATAACACTTTTCTACCTCAATATCTTCGGGAAATCTTCTTCTTCTTGAACCAATTAGAGTGTCTAGTTCCAACACTAAAACCAGCTATGGTGGCTAGGGTTTCCGAACCCTAAGCTTTTCCTCATGAAAACTCTCCAATAGCTCTTTTCTCCAAAAACTCAAATGCACGAATGAGGAGAGTCTCCTCATTTTCCTTCTTTTATAAACTTATGACCATTTTACCATTTTAACTTTTATAAAGTCACTTTATAATATTTCACTTTATAGAGATAAAGTGACGTTTCACTTGCATATGAAATGTCCCATTTTCACCCCTTAGACTTATATAATGTTTCTTTAGGCAAATTAAGTCCCCCTTATTAAATATTTCCCCGCTTTAGCCTATGGGAACCACATTAGGCTAGTGAACTTCATCATAAGCTTCTTAAGTGGTATGGAACATTACAAATCTTGGATTATGCATGTAAAATAAGTTAGTTTATTTATTTGGCATGGATAATTATCACGAGAATTTTTGTTATTATTGTTAAAAAGGTTAATTTGGCAATTTTGTGCATGTCCCTTGTTGATATTGTCCTTGTTAAAAAGGTTAATTTGGCAATTTTGTGCATGTCCCTTGTTGATATTGTCCTTGTTCTGTAAAGATTTGAGGAGTGTAGGTTAACTATTCTCCCTTAAAATTCTTGAAAATTGACAACCCTAATTTAAACCTTAGGGCAAGTAGGTTAATTTGCCCTAGTGTGTTGGAATTAGATTTTCCCCTTAAAAGACCCTAGGTTTGATTTGTATCCTAAATTCTATTACCCAAGGTGGAGAAGGCACTAGTCTTCATCCATCTTGTAGTGGACCATTATAAAACCATAGTTTAATTGATTAATCTTTTCAATTTCATTACAATGATATTGGGAATAAATTTCAACCTTAACATGTTTAATTAGTTTAATATTGTTAATTGATGAATGTACCAACTATTGGAATTGGTTTACTGTGATTTTGAGAGGCATTAAATTGGATTTTCATGCATTTTTCTGCAATTGGGCTTGACCTCATTGTTTAAATTGCAATTATTAGCTAATTTAAACATCGAAAAGAGTTCATTTTTATTTCCTAAGTTACTAATTTTCTAACCTTTAATTGGGTATTATTTTTATGCAATTTGAATCATTGGTTTTGCTGTTATAATAAAGTCTTGTTTTCTATCCAAAAGTGCAGATTTGACCTAGTTTATAGCATCCTCATGTTTTTGTGAGCAATGGGTGTGTTCTGGGAATCTATTTGAGACTCCCAATGTCCTCATAGCCTTAGGATTGATTTGTAGACCCCGAGAACCCTTTTGTTTGATTTACACTCCACCTACACCTAACCCTAGCCTCTACAAGCTTAAGTTAGTGGTTTAGTTTGTAAGGTCCTGGGGGACACATGGCGTTAAATTCTCTAGGGTTATTTGATCCCCAAGTCCTACTGGAAAGCCTCCCTTGTGGTGGTTGCTTGCCACCATTAAAATAGAAGAGGTGTCATTGTTAAGGTGACAATGGTGATTCGGTGACACCTCTATCTTGTTACGCATTTTCCTTGCTTGGTGAGGCTTTGTACCAAGGTGCAAGATTTTGCAACAGCATGGCCACCCCTGGATCTAGTTCCCACTTAAAGTAACAAAAGCATTGGTTTTGAAGGCATAGCAAAGCATTTGGCTTTTGGATAAATTCCTAGTTTCTAAAGTACTAACAAACGATGTGGCCCGAATAAGATCCTGGGCAGGTATGGAGAGAAGTTTAGATCAAGTCCCAATTTATTTGCACTTCAAATACTAGGTTGAATACTCTACAATGCTTCATTTCCATAATAATTTTGAAAGGTTGAAAAAAGTTACAACTAATTGGTCCAAACAGGAGCACAAGGAAAGCCCTATCTCTTTTATTGCCCTAGAAAAACAGTGGATGGTTACAAAGCACTAAAATACATAGGCTTTGAGCTTAACTCCAATAAAGTAACATAGTCTAACTATTCTACATTTTTCTCTTTTCTAGTAATATTTTCTGGTCAATTTTACTTGAAATCTGGCAGGGGTTTATCGGAATCACAAGTTTGTGTTGTGTAGTGTCCACAATCCAAGTGCCCCAAGAGTTTTTCAGAATGTTGAATCCATTTATGCATTCAAAAATGCAATTTAAACAACAACAAAAATCCATTATCTCTAAGAATTATATCAACAAATTCCGAGAAAAAAGGTAAAACATAGAACAATTAGACTGGTTGTGGCTCTACAAAAAATTACAGAGGAGAATCACATCCAGGTGCACACATTGGCTTTCCTTTGTAAAACTAAACAGACTAGTCAAATCAGTATTGGAAGTGTTAAATTTTCCTAAGCCCAACAACCTAGCCAATTACTACCTAGCAAATTTCTTGCAGTAATACTTATATATTACACAAATTTATTGAACAAAAGACACAACTAGGATTTTAACATAAACAAAAAAAACAAATTAAACACCAATTTCACACATGCACACAAATATTTTCTGATTTTTTCCCTTCAAACTTTTGTTGTTTCATTAGAGATCATCTACATAATACAAGGGCTCCCTTCCTAGGATAATGGCCCTCTAAGGAAAATTTCATACAACGATAAACTTGGAATTTGATCTAACCCTTGATCTTTCCTTCGATCTATTGGTTGATACGACCTTTCCCTTGCTACCCCTTGCACTTTTCCTCGAACCCTACACACTTGAATGGAAGTCCCTCTCCACCTAATCATTGAGATCTCATTCTGACTATGTCTCGTCACTTGTGCTCAAGATGTGTCTCCTCCCTTAGCCCATCCTTCCTTTTATAACTTTCAGATATTGACCGAATCCACAACCCTAATATTCAAAGTGATTAACAGTTTGGATTTGTGAAAATTTCCTTGAAATGCGGCAACTAGAATTTATTCTTCTAGCTGATTAATTATGCAGTTTATTTTTTTACAACAAAATAGTGAACAAATCACAGTGCAATTTCTTCACAATAATAACGCTGCAGAAAATAATTGGAAACTGAGAAAAAATAGAGTGCACACACACACAATAAAATTGACACCATTATTTTTGGACAAATGTCCCTAGAAAAATTCAATGTGGGAAAACCAATGCCACAGATGAGGGTTTTATTATTATTATGCAGCTATGAAATCTGAGTACAAAAATCTGGATGCCAAACTGGCAATCCTTGGCAAAATAATCTGGCCAAAAATAAGTGAAACAATTTTTGTCTCAACCAACACTGATCTCAACTCTAAAACTAGCTCAAACTTGTTGCTCAAATACCCTTGCATGAGCCTCTATGCTGCCTCTGCACAGGCCAATTTGTACTGCCTACGGAACTGATCTGATGTTGTTTCTTTGCCCGACTCAACCTCTGAAAATGACTCGCGTGGCCTTCTGGAATTTTTCTCGACCTCCAGCAATTGAGTCACCCTCTCCTTCAGCTAAATCAAACCCTCCTCTAAAGCTACCTGTGCAGTCCCTGTGCAGCCTCACTGAAGAAAATTCATCCCTCTTGTTGTTGACTCTCCGGCACTAGAAAGCTCAGCTAAAATCACTGTCTCTAGTCCCTCTAGCCTCTGCATCCCTTTTGGCTCGAACTCTTCTTCTCTGCTTGAGCTCTGTAGCCAGATAGCTCGATCTGCCAAGGAAACTCACATTCCTGATGTGTGTATCTTCATCCCATCGTCCTGCTCTTATAATCTCTCATTGGTGAACCAACGGCCATGATTAGATCCCCATCAATGTCTAAGATCATCTCAAACTCAATCTGTGTGAGTTTCTGGAGCAATCTCACCTTTCTCAACTAGTTCCTCATCCATCTCACCTTTAGGGACTATCCCCCTTAGCCTTCTTTGGAGATAGTTTAAACCTAAGTTGCACGATACCGGGAAACGAGTACGAGTTTCCAAAACGAATACAAGTACGAATGTGAATATATATATATTATATATATATAAATATAGAAATATGCGCCATCATAAAGCATACATCATACATTCTAATTTATTACATTATGATTAAATTGTCCAATATCAATGCATAAACTATAAGTCTCTAAATTTACATCACATTTACTCATGAATGATCACATAATGAAAATAGCAATATCCAAAATCAGCCAAGAAAAAATTCTAATTTCTTGTCTCGTGCTTGATTGGGAGTCTCCTCCTACATAGTCGAACAATCTTAGTGCTCTTGATTAAATACAAGTTCTATACTCCAGTACCCTAGGTGCTCTTGATTATTGGAAGTGTCCCCTACATAGAGGGCTTGGTTCTCTTGATTAAGTACAAGTCCCATACCCTAGTACATGGCAAAATCCAATGGAAACATTGCAATCCCCTCAATCCTGAAATCCTGTAAAACAAATAAGGCTACTGGATTTTGAGTGAGATCTAAAATTCTCCTTCTCCATATGAAATCCAATGAGGGTGAAACCACTCTCAAGCATCCTAAGTCATTTCATGGTAATGTTAAAAATTTATGTAAAATGATGACTTTTCATTTTCATCCTTTTACTTTAAAAATTTAACAGTACCATGAACTGCATATCAACACAAGGACCATAGGCTTGAACATTAGGCTGCCCCACTCAAAAAAAATTGTTTCCAATCTTCAATAGCTCCCTCTATCACTCCTGAATTGGCAGGGAGCGAAAATAAAAAAATAAAAACGAAAAAATCTAAAAAAAAACTCAAAAAAAATTCACTTTATCGCTGAAACGTGGTTGTACGACCTGGAAACGCGTTTCAGGCTGTACTGGACCACGTTTCCCCCACATGAAACGTGGCAGTACGGCCTGAAACGTGTTTCCAGGCTGTACCAAATGCGCTTCTACGTTTCCGTTTCGTTTCAGCCCAGAAATGCCCTTAGGACCAGTGTTTCATGCAACATAGGCTTAAATGGAGTGAGTAGGGATCATAGTGACAGCCCCTACTCTGCGCATTGCGCCTTGCATGTACACTTCAGGCGACAACAGGCCCAAGCGGCAAAACATTTTATGGCAGTGAATCACAGATGAAAGTCTCTGGCAGTAGGTTATGCAGCAAAAGTACATGCATCCTCTCACCATGGAAGAATGGATAAGAAGTCCTATAAAAAACATAAAAAAGCATTGACCATCTGGAAGGCACTGGTACTGTCCTGAACAACCACTTGGAATTGAATTGCATGGCATATTGGAGATGGCAGAAAGGTGTAAATATGAGTCAACCCCTGGATACAGTGTAATGCCTCATGTCCAGCACTCGATATTAATCCAGAACAGGACACTCTAGTTTGGCACAGGAATCCAACAAACGGTTTACAAACAGCGAGTCTTGGTTATACGTCTATGTTCTTTGAGGGAGATTTTGAAGAAGAACATAAGTGGTGGATAAAAATTTGAAAAATCAAAGAACCTTTGTAGGCAAGGCTATTTCTCTGGGTATCTTTATCTAATAAAAAGTTGACTTGAGATGAATTACAAAAGAGAACTTGGGAGGGGCCAAGCTCATATGCTTGGTAGGAACAACAGGGAGGATATTGAAAACCTTTTGATGGATTGTCACTATTCAATAGAAGTTTCGAATGTGGAAAACACTTTAGTAGGGTGTAAAGATTAATAGAAGAGAGATTCTCTGGTAGAAGCCTTGAAATCTTGCATGGAAGGTCTGGAGGCTATGTTGCAGGAAACGTAGGGCAAGGAGGCGTTTCTGTACGGAAACGGGTACGAAACGTTGAAACGCATTCTGTACTGCCACGTTTCACGAAACTGAAACGTGGCCAGTACAGCCTGAAACGCGTTTCAGGGCCATATGACTCACGTTTCCGCTTTTTACTTGTGTTTTAAAAAATAAATTTAGTTTGTTTTCTAATTTATTTTTAGGTTATCCTAGTGACTTCTAGTTGCTTCTAGATGCCTATCTAAAGTTATAAAAGAGAACTTTGCCCTAGTGTTGATATGCAGTTCATGGTAATGTTAAATTCTTAAAGTAAAAGTGATTTTCTCATTTATTTTCATTTTCATCATTTTACTTAAATTTTTAACATTACCATGAAATGACTCAGGATGTTTGAGAGTGGTTTCGCCCTCATTGGATTTCATATGGAGAAAATAGAATTTTAGATCTCACTCAAAATCCAGCAGACTTGTCTGTTTTTCAGGATTTCAGGATTAAGGGGATTGCAATGTTCCCATTGGATTTTATCATGTACTAGGGTATGGAACTTGTATTTAATCAAGAGAACCAAGCCCTCTATGCAGGGGAGACTCCCAATAATGAAGAGCGTGTAGGGTACTAGGGTATGAAACTTGTATTTAATCAAGGGCACTAAGGTCGTTCGACTATGTAGGAGGAGACTCCCAATCAAGCACGAGACAAGAAATTAGAAATTTCTCGTGGAAGATTTTGGATATTTCTATTTTCATTATGTAATCATTCAAGAGTAAATGTGATGTAAATTTAGAGACTTATAGTTTATGCATTGGCAATTGACAATTTTACCATAATGTAATAAATTAGAATGTATCATATATGCTTTATGATTGCACATATTTCTTAAATGTGCTAAGTATATCATATATATATAGATTCGGCGTTTCCCCGTTTCCAAAATTTGGGAGGTCGCGTTTCGTATCGCTTCCTGTTTCGGAAACTCATACCCGTTTCCCCGTTTCGTGCAACTTAGTCTGGAGGTTGCTGCACAACGATCCCTACCCACTATTCTATGTTGGGTCATCTAGGTCACAAGGAATGCTATACTTTTTCATGAGAAATCAATCAGTCTATTACAGGTTTCCCTTAACATCAAATACATCTATGAAGGCATCAAAGTTCTCTCCAAGCCGCAAATACAGATCAGATCATTGGAAATGAACAAGTCAAAACCCTGGGGCTTCTTTGATGGGACTTCACAGGGAAACCTGGGTCCATGTGGTGCAGGAGGGTATTATTTTTCCCTCTTATGCACAATGGTTCTTTTTCATGTTAAGCTTGGAAGAGGTACTAATAATTGGGTAGAATTGATGACTTTGGCATTTCTGCTAAGGATCACCATAGAAAAGAATATTGTTGAGCTGCAAGTTTTTGGTTATTCAGGATTAGTAATTGATTGAGCGTACAGTGTATCAAAATTCTTGAACACTGGACTTCAGGCAATCATGGAACAGCTCCTGTGAGAATGAAAAATGGTCATGAATTTTATGTTTCTGTTCCTATACAGTACTTACTAGATATAATATTTTTCCCTTGGAAAAAAAAAATGTTGCAGTTTTCTTCTCTGGAAAAGAAATTTAAATAAATAAATATATATATATATATATGAAGTTGAGGTTGCAAGGTGAAAGGGGATCCAACCAAAACAAAATGGTGCTTGAAACTTGAGACTCGAGAGATGTCGAGGGAAAATCTTCAGCCTTTGGGTTTTACAGATACAACTAAATCATATTTAATAGTAAAGTTTAGAAATGATAAATATTATGCATGCAACACTGCAGCTCAAATGAAAAATCATAAGCAACAACATCATCATAACCTGTGTAAAGCAAAGGTAAGTACCAGGAGATACCTGTGCACATATTCATTTGCATCTCCTGGAGAGTCATACTGAATAATGCATCCAACTTTCGGAAAGTCCAAGCCTCTTGCTGCTACATCAGTGCATAAGAGAAGAGCACATTTTTCTTCATTATATCCATGAAAAGTTTCCTTTCGTTCTGCTTGTGCCATATTTCCATGTAGACGAAATGTTTTGCATTTTATGAATCTTCCCTTTTCTTCATCCACCTCTTGAAAATGTGAAACCCAGTGAAAATCACTTATGGCAGCATAGTGGAAATCCACTGAATCACATGTTGAGAAGAAAACAACAACCTGTGCAAATAAATTGACCGTGAGATTTCAAACACTCATTAAACTATTCAAAGAAGACATGCATAATATTCAGTAATTGAAAATAAAGGAATTTCTTTGTGCTCTTCCATTCAAATAAAAATTAAAGCAAGGTTTGGTAAAGAATTTCCATTCTTATGATAGCCAAACTTGCTTTGTCAGCACCATCTGAATTTTTCCATCTGCTTCATGTTCGTGCCAATAGGTGCATTCTTATAAGTATTCCCAAAGTAAAGCCTAAAGGATATAGTCCTTGGTTGACCTGTAATAGGCTAGGGCAATTTGATGCTAGGGTTTCATAGGATTTCAACAATTTTCTTCCAATACATAATTAACTCAACACCAGTAACATCTTCTGCAATAAATAGTGCCAATTGTTGCAATAAACTGAAACAGAGCAATAAATTCTTTCCTTCAATCAACACAACAATTAATCTTACAGTGCAATATATTGTTCAAACTTCATAGATCCATACCAATAAGACACAGAGTCACAATATGTTCCACATTCAACAACCTGAGCCAATTCGTCTAATACTTAACCAAATTATTTATCCCTTCTAACTGCTAAACGAAACCTGGACTGAAATGCTTGAGTCTATCTTAGGTCCGACTTAGTTTTCGGTCTCAGTTCTTAGCAATTCTCCCTTACTCGGCTACAGGATCTGTTCTGCTGCAGAATCCCTATTCCAGGTATTCAAAAACTGATTAGAGCAGCATTATTAATTTAGCGTTTTCCTTACATGACATTTACTCGTGATATTATGTTTTCCTTCTTAATTATGATTATGTTTTTCATCATCAAATAAATGCTAAAAACAATAAAGATCACATGAACACAAGATATAGGCTCCATGCCAGGGCAAAACCCCTCCAAGGGGAAAACCCATCAGAACTTCTCTTCTTTTTAACTTCAAAGGAGACTTCCAAGACCCAACAAAAGACCTCTAGCTCTGACCAAGATACAAATCAATCAACCAGCCAAACGTGTTTTCTTCACTTCTGCAACTTCGACCCTGTGGAAACCCTAGCAGAATTTAGGGACTTCGCGTATTTCAGAGGATTTCACATCAGATCTTTAATGAATTCAAAACATCTTCCTTTCAAGGCTCGTCTAGCCTTCTAATGACCTTCGCGTGCCTCTCCAAATCGCAGATCATCTTTCAAGTAAAGCACAAATAGTCGCCCTAAGGAGGACGAAATCTTTCTTTATATAGCCTTTCAAGTGGCTTTTCAAGCCCACTCTAGGCTGACTTCTACTAGCTGGCCGACTTGTTCTCAGGAGCTCGCCTAGAAACTTCAATAAAAAAATTTCTTTATATAAATGCCCAAATGGGTCTTTTACATAATTATAAAGATCATAACCCAAGATAAAGACCTAGAAGCATACAATGGATGCTTGACATATTGACCAAATGACATAAGCATGAAACCCATGCTTCAAAAATCATTTTTCTTTTACATTTTCTTTCTTTTTTTACATAAAATATAAATCAATACAAGTATATAAATAATTATGAAGATTGATCCTAGTTACATTTTTCAACACTAGGAACTGTAGAAAGTCTATGGTTGCCACAATAAGGGGTCCACTCCACCTAGAACTCCACGCATTGACCACAGGGGAGCTCGCTTAATCATTGGGAGTCTCCCCTCATCCAAGGCTGCTCAGATCATTGCGCGGCCACTTACAAGAGTTTAACACAACTTCATTCTGCCACAGGGTCCTCACTCGATCCTCAATATCTCGATCTGCTCATAAATGGTTATGCGTGCTTCAGGAGTAAACGACCCCACGCTAGAAACATACACAAACCGCCCTTACTTGAGTTCGACTTGTTTCAAAAATTATGTACAGAATTCAGTTATGTGATTTTTAGCCCTGCTACAGGCGCTGAATTTCAGGACTACAGGAACTTCAAGAGGATTCGGGTTTGTGCCTTACAGCCTTACTACAGGAGCCGAACTTCAGGAATTGTGGACGGCAAAAACTTCAGGACACTTGGTTTCCTTTTTTCCTACAGAGATGTCGAAAGCGCATTTGTCCTCATTCTATTGCTCTAGAGTGACGTCCAGACTCATACGACTCTTGTCTTGCCTCCTAGAATTTCGTTTTAACCAAAAACCCTTCCCTGAGGAACTTATCTAGCCCAGGAGATAAATCGAGCTGCTATAGAATTCTTCCACAGAGTTCGCTAGTATGGTTGGAGGATTCCTGTGACCAGAAAGAATTTTGTTGTCTCTCAAAGAGGTCTTCCAGTGCCAAAACAAGAAGATCAAATAAACAAAAAACCCTTCTACTCTTCAGATGATACTCTTATGCTAGAGCAGAGTGAAAAATGATAGAATTGTGTCAACCACGGTGGAATCTTTCACCACAGAAATTGACAAAGAGAAAGGGGTTTTAAAACAAATGAATTGATCCACACTTGATGCTCCAAAATGAATTCATCCCTCTTTAATTTATCGATTTCCTAGAGCGATCTCTTCTTCTTAAATGATTGAGTGAACTTTACTCCAATCCCCAATTTTGGGTTTGTTTGCCCAACTGCCCCAAAACTCGCTCATAATTGGAAATTTTAGAGTTTTCCCCTTCATTAAGGACTGTAGCCTGCGGAGATCGATAGGCTTTTCGTCCCTTAAGCGATTAATTACTCGGAACATTACAGTCCCCCCTTCCCGACATTGCTTATCCTCAAGCAATGAAAAGTTATGTTGTTGCCCACTTTGCCCTCCTTCCTTGCTATTCGAAGCTAGACCAGGTAGATATTTGTTAAGTTTAAGTATGTTCTATGCTAGAGCAATTTATTTAAATTTTCACAGTTAGCAATCACATCAGCATGTAAACTACAGATAGAACATAAATATAAATCGCAGAAGACAAGCCAAGACAAGATGTGGTGCAAGCCAGGGACAAACCCCACAATGTGTGGGAAAACCCTTGATCAATTCTTCTTTTATGTTCTTTAAAGTTCAGCAGAGAAAGAGAGAGAGATAGTACATTTACAACAGAAGTCAACACTTTGACTTATCTAGATCTAGCATAGATCATTTCGTATAACGATGAGATCAGTTGAAGACATTCTGCTTCAACTAATTCTCCAAGGTGACTTCTTCACCTATCATCGCAGTGCTGCATCTCGTCCATTTGCGCACCTTACCATGTAGCACCATGCTGCCCCATCACAGTGCTAGACCTAGATCACTGAGCTGCTCTCATCTATGTTGCTTATCATGTTGCATCTTCCATGGTTTCGCCCATGCTTATGATTACATTCATCATGATGTTGTCCATGCTCCATGTATCATTGTGTTGCCCATGCACATGATCTCATACATCATGCTGCCCATATATCTCATGATGTTGTCCATATTCATTATGGTGCCCATATATCTCATGATGTTGTCCATATTCATTATGGTGCCCATATATCTTATGATGTTGTCCATATTCTGAATAGAGTGTCTTTTATGTCATGCCATGCCATGACATTGACTATGCTGACACAATTCCACTGAAGATGGTTACAGTTATACCATTGACTGTTGTATCATCATTGCTGCCCCTTAAAGATGACAGCATATATATCTGGCACCCTTATATTTGACTTCGACTCCCACTATGGCTTACCCTGCAGCTTGACTGTGGCCTCATATCCTTATGACTGTGGCTTCCTTTACTGCGTAAACATATTTCCTGAGTGTCCCTGATGCCAACGTATTTGAGTCTCTACAGCTGCATTGAATATTTAGCGTGTTTGACAGCGTGTATATCTTATACTTCTCATATGCATTGCGGCTTCATTAACTATGTATACCATACTGTGCGTAGATGTTGTATTCATTACAGCGTATGGACTGCGTGGAGTTGCCATACTATGCATAAGATATTACAGCGAATGCACTGCGTGGATCAGATTATGCGTAGATATTACTGTGTATGAACTGCGTGGATCAAGTTACCATACTATGCATAGATATTACAGCGTATGGACTGCGTGGATCAGGTTACCATACTATGCATAGACATTACAGTGTATGGACTGCATGGATCAAGTTACCATACTATGTGTAGACATTACAGCGTATGGACTGCATTATGAATTCCATTCCTTACTGCGGCTAGGGTTTGACAGCATTAAAATTACAGCAGCGTTTGGGCCTCCATCTTTGAGCATATATGAGCTTCTTCATGATTGCGTGTAACAAGTTTCATAATGCGTGTTAGGATGTCTCCCTGTCTCCTTTGCGTGAATAAGATTGTGTTGTAGATGCGTTCAGGAAGCCTTATTGACTTGCGTAGATGAGGGCTAATGATTGACCTGCGGTTAGGGCACTGGGACTCCAATCAGACTGCGGCTATACCTTCTGTGGCTAGATCAGCCCCTAGGACAGCGTAATCTCCTCTAGATCTCTCTGTCCACAAAACCCAAACAAGTGGAGAGAGATCACTAGAGATGTGTGTCAGGATGACATCATATCTTCTTCAGTTTATACCAAAAACGTATAGGTTGAATAGACATGACGTTTGGGCTTCTAGAGCCTACATAAGAGCTGGTCGACTTGATAATAAATACATAATCAAAATAAATTCATATCTCCATAAATACTTATCGGAATCGGATGATCTTAGGATCAATCCTACACCTCTCAACGAGAGGGATCCAATAAAAAATATCAGCTACCATAAATAAGCTGACCCACATGGAGTTTGGCCCTAGTTGCCAATTTTAACACTCCCTCTCAACTAGGGAGAACTCCATCCGCTGATCCATATGTCCGATTGTACTATCTCTGCCATTAGTGCCTTGCACTGCTCTGCTGGCTCTGCTCAGCTCTGCTGGCTCTACTCTGCTCTGCTTAGCTCTGCTGGCTCTACTCTGCTCAACTTAGCTCTGCTAAACTATGAAGAAGAAGAATTGATCGAGAATGAGTCATATCATTCTCCACTGACCCGAAGTCAGTCTCAAAGTGCATACCACTGGTCCCAGACCAGTCTCAACCGACCCGAAGTCAGCTTCATAGTAAGTACCACTCCTACCACTAGTCCCAGACCAGTATCGCAGTCTCAGAGAGTGTAGCACTGGTCCCAGACCAGTCTCAACTAACCCGAAGTCAACGTCATAGTATGTACCACTCTCACTGGTCCCAGACCAGTCCTGCACTGACACGAAGTCAGTCTCGGAGTATGTACCACTGATCCCAAACCAGTCTCAGTCGACCTGAAGTCAGCGTCATAGTATGTAGAACTCCTACCACTGGTCCCAGACCAGTATCATTGATCCCAGATCAATTGAGGTCATCCAAGCGTAGGGAGTACGGTAGATACAACGATGCGTCCATCGGTACTACTATGGTCCCTAACTTCATTTCCCTACTCATTGATCAGATGAGAGGTACTTCCCATGAGTCCCAGACTGCATGGGTAAGATGCCTCGACATGAGAACTTAATCAATCTTGTCCTCACAGGAGAACACATCAATCCTGCTACAATCGCCATGGAGAACGCATCAATCCAGGCCTCACAGGAGAACACATCAATCCTGCTACAATCGCCATGGAGAACACATCAATCCAGGCCTCACAAGAGAACACATCAATCCTGCTACAATCGCCATGGAGAACACATCAATCTAGGCCTCACAAGGGAACACATCAATCTAGGCCTCACAAGGGAACACATCAATCCTGCTACACAGGAGAGCGAATCATCCTGTTCCATAAGAGAGCAAATCATCTTGTTCCAGTGCGCACCACCAGGGGAGGGTGAGTCACCCTGTGGTCATATGTTGTTCCAGTAAGAATCGCAAGCCCCCAAAGCTCCCAGAGCTCAATGTATGCAACATGCAGGATCCTTTTACAAGGATCTCTCAATGACTCCAAGTCGTACGAGAAAATCACAGATTTGATCTTTCCCCGAGGCTTTGTCAAAATGTCAACGACCTGTACATCAATCTCAATGCGATGGAGCCTCCTTGCTCATCGACTTACCATATCCCAAATAAGGCAGTATCTGATGTCTACCTGTTGGAGCAATCGTCGAATACGGGATTTCTCAATAATCGAATCCCACCTCTAGTTGTCCCAGAGAATCACAGTGGTATTCATCATGTGTACAAATAGCTCACTGAAGAGTTTCAGCAACCAGACTGCCTCACAGAAGGTCATACTAGCAGCAATGTATTCTGCCTTGGTGGTGCTCAGAGTCACCGACTTCTGCTTCCTGCTCATCCAGGATATTGAGGCAGATTCCAAAGAGAAACAGCACTAAGGAGTGCTCTAGTGATCCTCCACACTGCCTACCCACTCATCATTCGAATAATCATGTGGTTTCATATTTCCAACAGTGTATCTCAATCCATGAGAGATTGTGCCCTAAAGATATCTCAGAAGATTCTTGGCACCAATCCAGTGAGGCTCAACCAAATATGAGCTCACCATGCTAACTGTAACACATATGTTCGGACGGAGGTTCTCCAAGAACATCAACGCGAATGAGTTTATGAAACTCAGAAGCATTTCCCAAATCAGGTTCGACATCACTACCATATAACTTCATGAAGGTTAAGATCCTCGAGGTAGTCACAGGCTTGCAGCTTATCTTTCCACATTCAGAATCCAACTCCCTCTGTCTCTTATAAATGAGAGGGTCTGCACCTGTCAGACATAGGTGCCGGTATGAGAGGTTTATCATCCACAACCTTTGAGTAATGGTTTGGATTGGTTTCACTCCTAGTGAGTCTCAGCTGCATTAGAACAGCTATCAATCTCTCATACTACGCCCGAGGTGTTTTGCTTCAAGCCATAGAGGGCTTTCTTCCACCTGTATACATGAGATTCCTGTTCATGAATCTCAAACTCCACGGGTTGTTCCAAACCTGTGGACCTGCTACACGAGGGGGAAAGGTCCCCTTGTAAGATTCTCCTTTGGTACATCTCAGACATGCACCTTCATGCTCTTTTTGAATTTAGGTATCTCTGTCACCATCTGACTCACAGACTAAGTTGCACGAAACGGGGAAACGGGTACGAGTTTCCGAAACGGGAAGCGATACGAAACGCGACCTCCCCAAAATTTGGAAACGGGGAAACGCGAATATATATA
>APFE031010812.1:0-11911 GCA_000404065.3 Pinus taeda
TATATATACATTTAAAATAATATGGAAAAATATTCTTAACCACACAGATTTACTCTCACTTTGCCATGGGTATTCGTACTCTATAGATAGGTCTTTTTACAATACCATGGGCCAATATCATAGCTTATCAATTCTCCATACCCAAAAAACCATCATTCACTTCATATATAACTTGGTCATATTCCATTTAAAAAAATAATAATCATTTTAGTTAAAATGGAAAAATGACACAACTACTTTCAAGATAAATCCCAATCTTTAATTTGTGTATACTACTATAAATATTCTAAAATATTTAGCACAGGTTAAATATTCTACTATCCACTTAATAATTATTGATAACTAAATTAAAATGCAAGAAACTCAATTCCAAAATAAGCACACATATCCACAATTTATTCAATTTTTTTAGCTATAAACGAGTATTTTAATAATAATATAAATTAAAATAATAATAAATTTTCAAAATGAATAAATACCATAATAATAAATTTTAAGCATCAATATATTTATAGAATAGAAAATCATATTTAATATAAATAATAGTTACATAAAAATACCTATATAATAATAATAGTTAATATTTATTTATATTGAATCAACATTAAAATTTTAATTTTATAAAACCATCATAAGTATAAATTTTAAAATTGCAAATACACATTCAATTTATTAGGAACAATAAAACTAATTTAAATTAAAAATTTTATTTTTAAACTAATAATATTAATTATTATATTAAATTTTCGTTTTTATTATATATATTTTTTATCTTACCAATAACAATGTCTAAAAAGATAAACCATAATATTTAATATTTTTACATTATAAATAAAAAAAAATTCTCAACCTTGTTAATAAAAATGCAAATTAAAATTTTTTAAATATATTAAAATTTATATAACTTTTAAAATTTAAACAATATTTCAAAAATAATTTTCATTGAAATTAAATATAATATAATAATTTTCATTTAAATTTAAACGAAACGTTGGGAGATGACCATATTTTATGTTTCTCGATGAGCATTTGTCATAGATGTCCTTGATTTCTATCAACTATCTAACTGACTCTGGACTCTGGACTCTACAGTGGATAGAGTCTACCTGCTACCTTCTTGTTCCCGTACAACGTGAAAGTTACGGGCAAGGTTTCCGGGGGTGAAAGTTTCCGACCAGAAATAATTTCTGACATTAGTCTATGTAAACGAAGGCCGAGAGGTGGGCCTGATCGAACCTACAATCGAGATAAGGGTTGCTCGGATATATATACTTTCCATGTCTTTTTCGGTTTCTGCCTTTTAAATTTCCATCGACTCCCAATTTTCATAATTTCCATAATTTCCATAATATATCACGCCCAATTTTCATCCATAATATATAACGCCATTATCAAAGTGTCATTATTAGAGTGATAGATTGTTTTTTTTTAATATAACAAACTCCACGATCACGTACGTTTTTGTTGTACACTCACCCATAAATACTGGAGTGTAATAAACTTCATGATCAGGTTTCTGTTGTACACGCGCCCATACATACTGGAGTGTAATATGCTGTTTTTGTTAGATAATATAACGAAGGTGAACCGTACCGTACATTGACAGAGTGTAATATATCGCTTTCTTGTCAGATTTTATAACAAACTACACGCGCCCGCGCCCGCGCCCGCCATAAATTCGTTTGAAGGTTCTATAAACACTAGGCATAAATTATAACAAACTTGACATATAACGAACGCGAACGAACCGGGCATCGTCAGAGAAGAATATACCGTTTCTTGTCAGAGTTTATAACAAACTATAAGCGGCATAAATTAGTTTGAAGATTCAATGAACATTAAACGAACCTCACATTGTCAGAGAAGAATATACCGTTTCTGGTCAGAGTTTATAACACTACTTGGCATAAATTCGTTTGAATGTTAAATGAACATTAATTGGCATAAATTTGTTTGAATGTTGGATGAACTCAAGCACCGATTAGTCTTATTAATTGTAAGTGTCACACGCACCAACTAATTATTTATCTACTTTTAATCCTTTGACTTGTTATAATATAATGGACCAAAGATGTTGGTATAACTTGTTGTATAAATTTTTTGACTTATTACAATACTGGTAAGGCTTCTCGCGTGATGTAAATCCTTTGACATGTCACAACTATTCATGTGCACACTAAATTCTTCTATGTGATTCGTCTTTCGTAAGTGACAAGTTTGACAAGCTTTCCGATAAGGCAATCTTCACGTATTACACGTATTACAGGTACAGGTACGGTTGTTTAATATTTCAATTTTTTTTTTTAAACCAGGGAGACCAGTCCCCAAGGCTTTGGAAGGAGGCTAAGAAATAAAGAATATGACTATGATGGTAGGGAATATAATGTTTGAAATGAATTTTTATTATTTATGAGTTTTAGCATGTGATGTTGATATAATGTTGTTGGAGATTATTTATGGAACTTTTTTATAAGACACCAATTATATTAGCTTTTTAAGGCAAGTTGCAGGTATTTAAATTTGAAAATTGTTTTCTTATTTTCTACAATTGCTTCACATTCTTCTTGAAAGTGCAAAAAAGCAAAAATAGTCATCTAAATGTTAAATTTAGCAAATATTAATTACATTATTGAAATTTAAAAGAAACAAAAAGACAAGAGCAATATTTAGAAAGAAGAAAATAATTTATATTCTTGAATATATATATAAGCTCTAAACCCAATCCTTTTCTTGAATATAAGAAGTATTAATTAGATTTTTGAAACACAAAATCTTAACACCTAAATTTAGAAAGGATAATTCTAATTGCATTTTGGAATGTTCCAAAAAGTAAAATTTAAAAGAAATTAAATTTAAAAAAGCTAAAATGATTCTAAAAAAAAAATGTTAAAAAATTGTTGGTAAAATAAGAAAATACGTGAATTTCTTTCATGAAAGTGCACAGAAAATGCACAAAGTTAATGTGTAAATTTAATAGTTGAATCTCTATATAGCGGCCCAAGCCATGGACGTTCTCTGAAACATTATCTACACAACATCTCAATGACATCTCCAATAATGAGAATGAATTTGCATAATTATGAATAAGCAAATAGAATTAGTATTTTTTTGTGATATAGTAAAATTGTTAAAATAAAATTTAAAGATAGTTTGTTTACTAGCAAAAATCCCTATTAAAATTCCTATGGATTAATAGTATTATTCTTTAATAAACCAAAAAAGTCATATGGATTAGTAGTATTTTTAATTAGTAGTAAAAAATAATTAATTTATATATTTTTTTAAATAATCTTAGATTAGAAAATTTTGAATGCTACATTATACAAATAAATTATTTATCTCAAATTTATGGATAAATTTTTTCAATATTTTTAAGAGTTGCAAAACACTGGACATTTAAAAAACCCTATATACTAAATCTTGGAGGGCTATCTTTGAAATCACTAATTATAATAAACTTATTATTAGATATTCCTCTTCATTGCACTATATATTAATTATTTCTCTTCCCTTTCACCACTATGACCACTATAATATCTAATGTAATATGTGTCCCTTAAACAAAAGCCATTATGAATGCCAAAAAATTGAAATGTCCCATAACCCATTTAACCCCTAATTTAGGGTGATCACAAGTACTCTTAGAGAATTACAAAGCCTTCCACAATGCCGCCTCCTACCGCTATTACCATTAAAAAAATGACATTGATTACTTTATAATCCTTAACATAGTAACTCTAAAATTAGGTAAACTATAGTGCACTATGATCTTTAACACAATGATTTCTAGAAACTATGCACCCTAGTACAATGCCATGATAAAGACATTGTAACTCTAAAAGTCATAGTACACATCAACTTTAATACTTAGCATATTAACTATAACTTATATATACTTAAAGTGGCTTGACATAGTGAAGATAAAGGTGAATCAAGTGTAGTTCCTTCAAATTAAATTCCATGAAAAGGGAATATAAAAAATGTTGTATTATGCACATGAGATTTTGACTATTGACATTGATCGAAAAAGCATTTTATGGGATTCAATATATGGTAATGATATTGATGAGTAGTCATAATTATCCCATTATATGATATGATAACGGCCTATATTTTCTAGATAACTTGAGGCCTTAATGTTTGTGTGTCAAGCCCATTTTAGCTATTATGCTTACGAGTTCACAACATTAATTTTATGTATATTAGATTTTATAAAACAATATGATATTTTCCACTTTATCGATGCACTAAAATTAATAAAGTATAGATATGTTTTTCCAAATTTAATTATATGTATTGCAATGTTGATTGGATTCTACAAAAACACCAAAACTGATGACTTCCACAAGGTACACATTGTGATTATCATTACTTTTTCCCTATTTCTGAGTAGAAATCTGAATTCTCCTAGGAGGTAGTATATATAAGTTCCAATTGTTGCTTCAGTGTATCTAGAAAGATCTGCCGGATTCACTAAAGTAAATTTTTTGAGGATTTTTCTTATATTATTTTTTAGCATTCAATTTTTAAGTGTATGTCTCAATTTTCAATTGCAAAAAGTATTGTTGTCTTGCATAAAAAGATGATTAGAGAAGTGGAAGATATAAACTAAGAACAATAGCCCAAAAGAGAAATTACCTCATTCGAAAGAGAATAAACTAAGAAAGAGATAATAGAATATGTTATTCTTATTATGATGAGGAGATAATGGAGACATGTATTGATATCGCTACTATCATAAAAATGGTAAGGGTTACTTCTATAACATCCTTCTCTAAATTTGGAGTAAACATATTGTGATACATAATTTGTTAGCATGTATTAAATGATAGAAGTGATTGTATGAAGTAGAATCATTACCTGACGCAACAACATCCAAAAAAAATCTTTGAAGAAATTTCAATACACTAGCCATAGATGTTATAGGTACTTTAATTTTCCTAGCTCAAACAACATGGCTCTAGTGAGAAAATTGTCACTTAAGTTAAGCTATAAAAGATTCAGAAGATTTCTTAAGAATGATGGAATTGCAGCATTGAGGAAATTGGAGAAAATATTTAAGACTTGAAACTCTAGTAGTTGGTTAAAGGTGGCATGGATCGAACCGTTCAAGTTATTTCTCGAGTGATCTAGATGCTTATCGCTTGAAATATCAGAGTCAATGTCTAAGAGTAAGAGTCATCCATGGCTACGATTGTGTGATAAACCCAAATTATGGAGGTTAACTCTTCTTCTCAATTGCACAAGACTACTACTTGAATCATTCATGTAATTTCAAATATGTGTTGATTTTTAATTAGAGTGAGGTAAGCCATGATGACAGTCTACTATTTGTTGGGATGAACAGTCTCTTCCCAACCCAACTTGATAGCGAGAAATGTTTGGTGTAGTGATTGTCCAACTCCTCATAGAGACATCTTAAGTTACTTATTGTTTCCAAATTTTCATTAAGCAGTTACCAAAAATATTATTTTTAAATTTCCATTAATAATTTTGTCTCCAACATTGTGATTTCCATGAGAAAACATCCAACCTAACATGCAAGAGTTTACTTGAGTTAAAATATTCACTTCTTGGAGATAAGTTTTCAATGTGTTAATTTGAAACACATTTGAAATAGTTAGTCATATAATATTCGTATAAAACTAACAGACACTAATATAAAATATCTCATTATATACTTTTCTAAATTAATTTATAATCTAATATTATTTTCTCCAAATATTGACTAAGATATGATCAAAACAGATTTGAGGTTAGTTGACCACTAAGGAGATCAGGTAGGGAAAATCAATTGTCAGCAAGGTATAGGGATCATGGTCTTATAACTAGTATGTTAAATGTTGTTGAACACTCTAATTATAAATAAGAAAGTCAATATGATGAGTGGAGAATATCCATGGAAGAGGAATATGAGTCAATACTTAAGAACAAAATTTGGGATTTAGTTGAACTACTTGAAGGCAAACAATGGTACTATAGACAAATGTAAACCTAGGTTGGTGGCAAAGGGTTATTCACAGAAGGAAGGCATAGATTATGAGGAAACCTTCACCCATGTAGCTAAATTAAACACAATTAGAATGGTAATTGATTTAGCTGCTATAAATCATTGGATGATACACAAACTAGATGTGAAACATGTTTTCTTAAATGGTGAATTGAAAGAAGAAGTGTATTTAATCAAACCTGAGGGGTTTGTGAAACAATGGAGGAAAATTTAGCCTGTAGATTGAGAAAAACATTATATTGTTTATAACAGGAACCGAGGTCATGGTATGATAAAATTGATTCATTTTTCCTGCACCATAGTTATAAGCAGAGAAAGAATGACCCTACTATGTATATTGTGTTTGATGAAAATGGGGCAAATTGTTTTGATTTCTTTATATGTAGATGATATTATTCTTATAGAAAATGGATATGATCTCATTAAAGAAATCAAAATTTAGATGTTAGAGGATTTTGATATGGAAAATCTTGGAGAGTTACACTATTATTTGGGTCTTGAAGTCTGGAGGGACTCTGGATAGACTCTTTTGTCTCGAGGAAATTATGTGAGGAGCTTATTGAAAAAGTTCAACATGTATCAGTGAAAAGCTTCCTTAGCATTGTTACAATAGAATCTTAAACTCCATAATGATGATGGTTCTAAGCAGGTGGATTCAACACTATAGAGACGACTAGTTGGGAGTTTGATTTATCTAATTACAACTAGACCTGATTTAGCTTTTGCAGTCAGCTCTTTGGCGCAATCTATGTCAAAGCCTCTTGAGAGTCATTGGGTGGAAGCGAATGGTGTCTTAGGGTATATTCAAGGAACCTTGGACTTTGTTATTAAATATACTGATTCATTTGATGTTAGATTGACAGGTTTTTCAATTTCAGATTGGGCTGGAAATCTGAATGATAGACGATCCATAACATGTTATGCATTCAACATTGGGTCTAGGGCCATTTCATTGAGCAACAAGAAGAAGAACAATGTAACCTTGTCTTTAGAAGAAGCAGAGTATCAAGCAGTGTGTGCAACACTGTTTAAGGAAGTTTGGTTTAGGAGACTTCTTCATGATGCCGGAGGAGAAAAAAAGGATCCTATAGTTATCAAATGTGACAATCAAATCTCAAGACAACTTGCAAACAATCGAGTGTTTCATAAAAACTCAAAGCATAGTGATACATAGTTTCACTTTGTTAGAGAGAATATTTAGTCAAAACAAATTTATATTGAATATTGTAATACTTTTTTCCAAAGGAAAAAACAGTAACTTTTTATTAAAAAAATAATGAAAAGTTACACTAGCATAAACTCTGAAACATTCTGTAGGCTGCCACAAGGGCTCTAGTGCATATGCACCCACCGCATCGTTAGGAGACTAACGTGCACAAAGAAAAACAAAAGGAGAAAGAGAGGAGAGAGGAAGAAAGGGGCAAAAAACTGAATTCCGGCAGAGAGTCACACTTCAAGTTTTTCTCCCCTTTTTCTTTTCGACCTTACGCCACTCTCCTTGAGTGGGCTCGATCGAAGCAATGACTATATGTGTTTCTGTATTCTGTGGGCCAGTTTCGTTGTCTGAGTCTGAAGTATCAGATTGGTGTTGTCGTTTGATGCCTCCCATGCTTGGATCCACTCTTGTCATCTCTATCTTGTTGTTCAGTGTGGTTCCCTTCTGATTCTCCATTTCTTGAGATACCTCAGTCTTCTCTGCAGGGGCCTCTTCCACCTCTGCTTCTGATTCTTCTTCCTCTGAGTCTGGGGGTGAGAATTTCCATCCTTTCTTCTGCTTCCCTTTCTGCTTCTTTTTACTGTTTACTTTCTTGTCTTTTGGACATGAACTTTGCAGGTGTCCTATCTGCCTACAGAGCCTGCATCTGAAAGCGGTGTTTTCATAATCTAGTACTTGCAACCAGTTTTGTTGTTTGTAGATCAGCCTTATGTTGTCCGGCAGCCCTTTACTTAAATCTACTTCCACACAAATATGTGCAAAAGTGTAGATCCTTTCATCAACCCTTTCCAGGTCCGTTTTGATATATTTCCCTAAGCTGTTCCCAATGCCTTCCAAGACTTGTTCATTCCAAAAGTGTAGAGGAATATTGTATAGTCTGACCCAGACCGACTTTTTGGTTAGAGTCATTTTGTTTGGGTCAAAATCTGGAAACCATGGGGTCATAAATAGCCCCGATGTTCCCCAAAACCATGGCCCTGTACTGATGAATGTGTCTCTGACTTCCTTGGATGTAAATTTCACTATGAAAAACCCCTTTGAATATAGATGAATATCACATTCCATGGTCCAGCTGGTGAAAATCCAATGGAAAAGATCCAAAGGTTTAGGCCAAAAGCTGTTGAAGCGGCATATTAGAGCTTGCGTTTCGTAGGATTTTACGAAATCGTCAAGCCCTGAAGAATCTAAATTTAAGGCTGGGGTTTGCTCTGACTGATCTACTATGTATGGCCTGGGTATGTGTCCGCCTTGATCTGAAGAAGACCCTATGTCTCTGCTACCCTCCAGAATGTTTTTGTAGGATAAACCTCCTTTGGGTTGGTGCTGGGATACAAATTTTTTTCCCTTATCCCCCCCTAAGGAGCTTGGTTGTCCCTAAGGCAGAGCCTCTCCTCTCAATCTGAAGTTTAAGGTAATGATTGATACTGGCCCAATATCATAGCTATCCATCGATCTAAGATCCTGGAGAGACCGCCTGCCACTGACCAGATGTTGGATCTGAACTGGGTATCCCATTTCAGCCCAAATCTGTTGTTTTAGCTGCAAGGAGGTGCTTCCTGCATGAAACCATACTAAACGAGTTTTTCCCTGAGGGGTTTTAATCAGAATCTGAAAATACGAATTTTTTACCTGCTCTGGCTGTAAGCAGACCTCCAGATCTGGCCCTATTTTTGTTTGTTTTTCATTGAACTTGTCTGGATATGCTAAAACCCTGCTCGATCTTTGATTGGTACCCTGAGTCTGTTGCCTGGGTCGCGCTGTGCTCGTATATAGGCTAGATCGTGTATATCCAAGCCGAAACTATAATGTTTGGGCCCCTGCGTTGAAGGAAGGATCGAATCTGCTTCATGCAGCCCTCCCCTACCTTTTCTTCGTGCGGTTTGGCAGAGCCTGGCCTCTAAAAGCGACACGGCACGACAGTTTTTTTGTTCAAGAGCGTCGTTTAGGGCCTCGATCTTCCACCAGAGATAGGCCTCTTCGTGTATCCACTTAAAAAAGTTTGACACCGTTGAAACCCTCACCTCCCGGTCTCGTTGAGATCTTACATTTTGTTCCCAGTCCAGGATCGCGTGATTCCTTGTGACGGATAACCCCACAGCTGCATTTCCGCGTTGATCTCGGTGTATTTGCAGCGTTATCCTGCGGGAAGCATGCCATTTCTCTGAAGGCGCATGCAAGAATGACCGCCTACCAACAAAGATCGTCGTCCCCCCAATCCCTGGATTGGCTTCGGCCCCTAAGGTGGGCTTGGGAGCCACTACGCCAACAACAAAACCTCTCCTCGAACAAACCCTAGCCGTCGCCATCTTACCTCCTCAGTTTCATTTAACTCTGAATATTGTAATACTTGTGGTAATGTTGCAGACATTTTTATTAAGCCCCTTGGATGAATTAAATTTAATTTATTTAAGGAGATGTTGGGAGAACTAGTGAATCCTTTCTCCATTAAGGGGGAGTGTTGAAATTAATGTAGAATGTATTATTGGAGAGAGTTCGTCCATTAATTGTCTGTGAGAATTAGATTAGGAATTAGTTCCTACAATATAGGTGATTTTTCTAACACTCGTGCTTGCATGTAAACTATTTATTCTTGACGATTTATGACGAATGTGTAGGGCGTTCTACTAGAGGAAGTCTCCAAGTGAAGCTCCTCACCCATGAGCTGCACAGTTTGAGAATATATCTTGTTTTATTATATTTTTTAACATTTACAATGAGTGAATATTAGCTAACTATTTGATGGGTCATATACATAAATAATTTATCTATATAAGGGGATTAGAGTAGTAGTCAAACAAAATTAGTGTTATTGTTAAGAAGAGTAGTTATCTATCTCAAAGAAAAAATATGACAAGATGATAGACGTTAATAGACACGTTATTGTAAACTAAAAAGACTGCATATATCAAGAGAGAATCATTTAGCAATTTTTCAGCATAGGAGAGGAGCAAAGGTTAATAATTTTGGAAATAAGAAAAATTATGTGCTTCCTAGAGAGTAGATTCATCTCAATAAGTGTGGTTCTATTTTTTTTTTGTATAACATACAATAATCCATTTGACAACGCATGGAGGTTTCTTTCTCTTCATTTCTATATGTGTGATTATTGCATGTATAGAAATATTTATTTATGTGATCAACTAAGTCTAGTTTTGATTTATTTAATTAAGATAAACATATAAAAGTAGTCATATAGGACATAAACATTAGGGTTTATGATTTAGGGTTTATAACATTTTAGTAAATTCTTTTAATAAGCACTTAAATAAATGTTACAAATATTTATTAACATGTTATAAAATTCTTATGCTTTAGCGTTCAAGGTTTATGGTTTATAACACTTTAGCAAATGTTCTTAATATACACTTAAATAAAACTAACAAAACACTCTTTAAAATGTTATAAATTAATTAGGGTTTAGGTTTTAGGGTATAAGGTATAGGTTTTAGAGTTTGGCGTTTAGGGTATAGGGTTTATAGTTTAGGGTTTATCACACTTTAGTAAATTTTTTGAATTAACACATAAGTAAAATTTACACAACACTTTTTGAAATGTTATCGAAGGCTTAGGGTTTAGCATTTAGGGTTTAGTTTTTTGGTTTAGGGTTTATAGTTTAGGGTTTAGTTTTTATGGTCTAGGGTTTATAACACCTTAGTAAATTATTTTGATAAAAAATTAAATAAAAGTTACAAAACTCTTTTTAGAATGCTATAAAATGCTTACGGTTTATGGTTTATAAGACTATAGTAAATTCTTATAATAAAGACTTTTTAAAATGTTATAAATTGCTTAGGGTTTAGGGTTAAGAGTCTAGGGTTTATAAAGCTTTGGTAAATCCTCTTAGTAAACACTTAAATAACAGTTAGAATTTTTTTTAAGATATTATAAAATGCTTAGGTTTTAGGGTTTAGGGTTTACGATTTGGGGTTTGGTGTTTAGACTTTACGGTTGATGGTTTATAATGCTTTAGTTAATGATTTTAATATACACTTAAATATAAGTTACAATATGTTTTTTAAAATGTTATAAAATTATTACGATTTATCATTTAGGGTTTATGGTTTATGGTTAGGGTTTAAAGTTTAGGGCTTATGGTTTTAGATTTAGAGTTTAGGGTTTAGGGTTTAGGGTTTTTGGTTTACAGTTTAGGGTTCACCATTTACAACACTTTAGTAAATTATTTTAATAAACTCTTAAATAAAAATTACAAACCCATTTTAAAAATGATATAAAATGTTTAGGGTTTAAGGTTTAATGTTTACAGTTTGGTGTTTAGGGTTTAAGGTTTAGGGTTTAGGATTTATGATTTAGGGTTTAGGGTTTAGGGCTTAAGGTTTGGGGTTTTGGGTTTATGTTTAGGGTTTAGTGTTTAGGGTCTACAACATTTTTGTAAATTCTTTGAATAAACACTGAAATAAAAGTTGTAAGACAGTTTTTAAAATGTTATAAAATGGTTAGGGTTTAGGTTTTAAGGTTTGGGGTTTGGGGTTAAGAGTTTAGAGTTTAGGTTTTAGGGTTTAGGGTTTATGTTTTTGTGTTTAGGGTTTATGGTTTTGTGTTTATGGTTTAGGGTTTATAACTCTTTAGTAAAGTCTTTTAATAAACACTTAAATAAAAGTTACAAAATTCTTCTTAAACTATCATAAAATTCTTAGATTTATGGTTTAGGGTTTAGGCCTTGGGGT
>APFE031010823.1:0-18317 GCA_000404065.3 Pinus taeda
CCGCCATCCGATGAGGGCATTTGCCAAATGGTGTTGGAGGCTTTTCTCCCCTTCGCAAAGTTCTAATAGTACCTTGTGTTCACATCCCATGCATTGAGCTAGATCACTCTACTCTTGAGTCTCCAGGTTTCCTCTCTTTCCTTCAGAATTCTGGCTCTTTGGTTTTCAAGCTCAATCAATTTTGACTTGGCTTCTATGCTTAAGAAACCCCTGTTATGGTCATCCATAAGATGTGCCAAGGATGATTCAACAGAGGTGAGGGTATGGTCATCCATTTGGAATTTTTCCTTTTCCCACTTGATAGTGAGTTTCTTGAGTTGCAGAACGTTGTGACAAAAACCGTCAGCTCGAGGGAGTCCTTGGGTGGGAGGGTTTTGCAGCGAAAAGTCTGAGACTAGATTTGTGTAGGAGGGGTCTAGAAGCCAAGATGAATTGAATTTGAATGGGGCTTTGGGTTTAATAAGAGGACTAGATAATTCTAGGTAGATGGGTGAGTGGTTAGAGATGCCTCCGGTTCCGACCCATTGCCTATAATGAGATAAACACTGAATCATCAAGGTTTTGAGGAGAAAATACTTCAGCCTTCTAGCTAGGGCTGCCTCACCAGCTCTTTTGTTCCTCCATGTTGGTAGAGGTCTGTTCATGGGAATATCTGAGAGGTGAGCTTGATCAAGAAGGTTTTCCATGGTATTAGAGAGTGGGTCAATCTATGCCAATGATCCCCAAGACTTACTATATCCAATAGAAAAACTTAGATCCCTGCCCAAGATGAGATTGTCATATGAGGTAAACGAGAGGCTTAGGAGGTGATTCGAGAAAGCCTCCCATCCCTGACAAGGCCCATAAACATTCATTACATGGAGATCCTTTCCCAGCTCAACAGAAAAAATGTCGACACTAATGAACGCCTTTCCTCCCCAAGCCGAATTTAGATTTATGGTTCGGGGATTGTATCCCACAATCAATCCACCGGAATGCCCAACAATATCTAATGCAAGGAATTCCCATCCTAGACTTAGATTCTATAGAATTCAGATGATGTGTTGAGCTTCACCAAGGGTTTCTTATAGGAGGATAATTTCTACAGGCTCAGAGTCAAATAGCCTGCGGAGGGCTAGCTTTTTGGGCAAGCTAGCCATACCCTTGAAATTGAATGATAGGCATTTCATGTGGGAACCACGTCATGGGTATTCTTCGCTCTAAAACCCGATCTAATGAAAATTTCCTTCCTAATACCACCTCAGCACCAGCCGAAGTATAGCATGTGAAAGGTAAGATTTGTGCCCACGAAGGGGTTTAATGGTCATCGAGGGGAGAGACAGGCCATGACCAGAGTGAATTGAATGAGAACCTGTAGAGGGAGGGTGGGATCGTAGGTTATAAGGATGAGGCGAGCCGGGGGGATGGTGATGGGGAAGAGGTGGCCTCCAGATTTAAGGAGGGGGAGGTGGTGGAGTAAACTGGATAATGAGAGAGAAGGGGATAGAGGATAGATGAGGGAGAGGTGGATCGATCCTGTACAAATGCATTATGTTGATGATGTGTAGAAAATGCATAAGTAGAATATAGAGCAGGGATAGAGGGGAGAGAAGTACCCGAAGTACGAGATGCCTTAGATGCTACCCTGGCTCGAATCAAAGGTGGAGATGGGGGACCTGAGGAGTTTCCTGTAGAATGCTGGACTGGTTGAGTTGGGGTCGCCTTCTGGGATGGGGTGGGTGTTGCTAATGGTGCTTTCCTGGGGATGTCAGGGGTGGCCCTTCCAATGCCTTCTTCCTTTTCCATAGCTACTTCCATGGGTTTTTGGACCAGTGAACATTCCTTATACAGATGCCCAACCTTGCGGCAACGTCGGCATCTGAATGGCACCCCCTCGTAATCAAGGATTTGAATCCTAGTGAAGTTATGCCATTGCAGAGTAATTTTTTCCTCCAAACCTTTCCAAGTATCCAGATGCACCAGAATGCATGTTAGTGTTCGATTTTTGAACTGTACTACGAATTTGTCAAAATCCAAGAATGTGCCAAGGGTATTCCTGATTCACACGAACACTTCTTCAGACCAGTACTGGAGGGGTAAACTTGATAGGCGTACCCATAAAGGTCTTTCTCCTATCTGCTCTATTTCTGGATCAAAGAGAGGGCTCCATCTTTTGAGTAGCATTAGAGCCATTTCGATATGCGAATATCGTGTGAGTGCCAAGTTTGTGTATTCTTCAAGGGAAAAATGAAGCGCAAACCATCCACGAGGGAGTATTTGTACATCTGGGAGCTGAATGAAAATATATCCTCAAATTTCTTTAACCGACAGCGCTAATCGCTAGGCCATCTAGGTTCTTCAACGAACCCTACCCGCCAAGACTTTCCCTGCTTTGTCGAGCACTTCACCGATGGTGAGTCCTTCCCCCAATTTTATGGTGTAATCCTTGCGAGATGCCTTGACACACCTTACTTTCCTCTTCGCTGTTCACAGTGCAGTAGGGTGATCCTGTAATGGATATGAGGGACTATTTGCTTCTAGGTGTGGTTCCACCAACCTAGCTTGTATAACTAGGGTGTCGAAGCAGCCAGAATGAGCAGCTTAGACTTGTGTCGCCTCGCAACAGTCGAGAGTATCGTGGTTCCTCTATTTCTCTGCAACCGCATCAAGATCGATTCCCGGATGAGATGGAGGATTTTTGGAAAAACAATGATCTGCAAGGGGCGCAGGCTCGAAAGGAGGGGACAAGAAGGTAGCGAGGTGGTTTAGGGTTCCAAGAGACAACGGCGGACAACCTACGGTGGGTGGGTCGATGTAGAGGGTCCCAATGTAAAGGGTGGAGACCATAAGCCCATGGAGGGAGACAACCGGCGTCAAATTCGAGCTTGGCGGCATAGAGGAAATGGGAGATGATCTAGGGTTAGGGTTACAGAAAATAGCCTGCTTTGGTTAAGGGTCCGGCGAATAATCCACGGCATCTAACTCCATAACCTCCATGCTGAACCTAGGAACGGTAGGCCGTTACCGTTGACAGTTGGAAGCAGGTGCAGGCGAGGACATTGGGTTGCAGAGGTAGCCTCGGAGGTTACAGTGAGTGCGGCTAACCATAATTAATATTATGGCTAGGGTAAGAGTAGAGAGAGCTGCAACACCCCATCCTCACTAGAGTGTAAATATCATACATGCTTAGAGATTCACTTCCAATTGTAATTAATTATTATTTAATATGCTCGATAATTTTTACTCTATTTAATGATTGTTCACAATATTTAATCATTATAAAATATGGGGGGAGGAGATTAAATTTAAATTATTAAAATTAATGACTATAAATTATGGTTAAATATAGATAAATTTAATGATTTACATGTAATTATATTAAAATGGTTCCAATATATTTTAAAATAAATATAAATTTAAAAATTATAAAACTCTTATTGTACTATTTAAATGTTTCGGCGTGAGCCTTCACTTTCCCAGTCACCTTCAATAACACACTGTGAATGAAGATAAAGATAAATACGCTGGGCATTCCTTTCGAATTCACAAATTTACATAATTTTCCCAATGAAAACTGTGTAAAAACATTTTATGTACAGGAAATAAATAGCTTGGAAAGAGAGTTTTTGCAAAATTAATGTATATGGCAACACATTAACAGTTAATGCCAAATTTTCGAATTCACAAATTTACATAATTTTCCGAGTGAAAATTGTGTAAAAATATTTTATGTACAGGAAATAAATACTTCGAAAGAGAGTTTTTGCAAAATTAATGTATATGGCCACACATTAATGTATATGGATTTTTTATTTTTTTTTGGGAAATCTTGATTATGTTTATGAGTAATTTTTTAAAAAGTAGCTTATGACATTAAATTGGTGTATGAAATTTTTTGTTTGTGGAATAAGGAATCTATTTCTTCGACTGAATTGATTGTTGGCCAAGTCACTAAGTTGGTGTATGAGACCACTTTGATTGTGGGGCAAGAGACCCATTTCCTTAGCAGATATTTGACTGCTAAATCTATAAAAGCATACATACTTTACTCCCTGTAATTTTGAACATGTAATTTCTTAAGAAAAAACACATGCTCTTAACCATTAAGCCTATTCAAACTATAAAAAACAACAATTAAAATAATTAACCGAAATAAATTTGAATGACAAAAAAATGTCGAGCCCACCAACGTTTTATACTTAAGATAGGAAATGTTATTATCTTTGTTTTGTTATAGGTAAGGATATAAGTAAGGATATTGTATTGATTTTGTGGTCAAACTTATATTATTTTAGAGTTGATTTAATATTTTTAATCAAGTTTTCATAGTTTAACTTTGAATATTAAAATTTATTATTTTTGACATTATTTCAATTTATTTTTCTGTAATTTGATTGGTTATGAAAATGAACATGTTATTGCTCGATGCATGGATTAATGAGCCAAAAGTACACGTGCCATTAAACTTTTTGGACCTTTTTTTTCTTCCTTTTTTTTTCTATAATTAACCATTTAAAAAATCTATTCACAAATTCCAATTACATAGGTCAAAAACTTAATTATAAAATACCTAAATTTATATAAAATTTAATTATTAAATACAAGTAAAACTTAATAATATCTTACAATAAATATTAAAAAAATTATATAGTACCTAGTACCTTAGTTAAAGATTTCTTTGTGGCAAACCCATAAATTCATATACATGCATGGAACTATGCCAATAAACCACTATATTAAGTGTTCCTATCCTATTACAATTAATTATATGTTTTTACTAATTATATTTTCTTAAATTAAAAATTGTTTTCTTAATTATAATATTTCCATAATTATTTAATTTTGTTTTTAAAATTAAACATACATTTTTTAATTTTTAGTTTCTATTATATAATATTTAACTACAATTAATTAATGCTTCCATTTTTTTTTTCTCGATAAAAAACTAAATCTATTAAGGAAAATATAGTACAATCAGGAAAAGCAAAAACCGGCAGACCGGAAATGATGGATGCATCAACCTCGGTCCCGGAGGAAAAAAACCAACACAGAGCTATAGGAAGAGCAAAAGACCGACAGACCGGAAATGATTACTCATCAACCTCGGTCTCGGAGGAAGGAAACAATTTCAGAGCTGCAACAGAAGAATCGAAAGCAGGACTGACTAACAGGCTGTTACCCCAGCGGGTCAGAACCTGCACCACAATGTTTTTTCCCTTTCTTTTTGTTAACTTTTGTCCAACCATCATGGGGAGAATGGGCTAGGACAACTTGAAGACTGGAGATCTCTGTCTCCGGGGGCTCCTTCTCTGATTCGGAGGAAGAAGTCTCATGGGGACGTTTCTGGGAGCTAGCTGAGACATAGGTGTGCCCCAGATTGTCCGGGGGCGGATCCAGCGGCTGAGGCATCTGATCTGGTTCTGATTTGCTTTCCTCCTTTTCCATACAAGGGGAGCAGGAGCTTTCAGCTGGCGGCGGTGGACAGGGTGCCCAACTCTTGGGCTTTGAATGAGCGAAGAGGCCTCTTTTCGTTCTTGCTGACAGTGATGGGCAGGAGTTGTGCAAGTGCCCTGTTAGGTGACAATGGCGGCATCGGAAGGCTGTGTTTTCGTACTCTATGTACTGGGTCCATACAGAGTCTTTGATCTTGAGATTGATGTATTCTGGTAGTCCCTTGCTTAAATCAAGCTCTACACAAAATCTGGCATATGTATAGAGCCCTTGCCTCTCTCTCTGGTAATCTCCTGTGTAAAAGCGACCTAAGGCGTTGCCGATTTGCCTATATACTTCAGTGCGCCATAGATGAACTGGGAGGTTTGGGAGTCTGATCCATACCGGGGCTTTAGTGATGACTGCTCAAGCCGGGTCAAAGTCTGGAAACCATGGAGTTAGGAAGAGGCCTGCTGGGCCCATGAACCAAGGTCCTTCGTCCAGGGCATTGTAGCAGTGCTCGAGGTCATCAAATAGCACTATAAAATATCCCTTTGCACAGAAATAAACTCTGCAGCGGTCAGTCCAGTTTTCCTTGATCCAGTCATAAAGCTCCTGAGAGCGCGGCCAGAGCCCATTGAATCTGCAGATGATGGCCCTTTCAGCAAATTTTTGGGTGTCATCTGCAAGATCAGGGTAAGAGATCTCAACAGAGGGAACGTCCTCCAATTTGTCAACCAAAAAAGGTTTGGGTTTGGGAGGTTCCAAGGTTGCTGGCTTCTCAGGGCGGACTGCAGCTTTATAGGAGTTTGGAGGAGTAGAGGAGGATTGCCCTGCAGCTCCTCCTCTCAAACGAAAGGAAAACACTAGAGAGTTGTTGCTTCTTATGCTGTAATAAGAGAGAGGAAGAGAATCTTCGAGCTATTTACCTTGAAAGATAAGTCTCTGAAGGGCTGAGGGGATCCCAAGCCTATGCTCCAGATTAGCTTTGAGATTCTGTACCAGATCTGTTGGATTTACCCACTGCATGACGGTTTTGCCAGAGATCTGTGCTATTTGAATCTGAAAGGGGGCATAGGAATCTTTAGAAGATTTCTGGGTCAGCTTAGGGCCAGAGTCTTTTGAGGGATCTGAGCCAAAACTCCACTGATTCTTTTGCATGTCAGATACTGAGTGCCCTCTTCTCAGTCGCTGCTTATTCCTTCCAATCTGTTGCCTTGGAGCTGTATAGTCCTGGATCTTGTTCCAAATGGTTAGATCCAGCCCAGATCCATTGCATGGCGCTCAAATCTGGTAGACCCAGCCCCGATCTGCCAAGATTGGGCCATGCGATTTTAAGGTGGATCGGATCTGTAGCCCACATCCCCCCAGCCTTGCATGCAGAAATCGTGAGGCGATGCGCAGTATTGGAGTATCCAATAGTGCCATTGTCTATCAGAATAGAATTGCAGAGACGAAAATATAGCTCATTCCTTGAAGCAAATGTGTCGGGAGTGACGGCCTTGGGTAGGATCTGGTAGATCTGTTGAGTGGTGAATGTGTGCCAAAGGGAGTCGCTATCGGCTGCAGACGTGAACAGTGTCGAGGCGGCTGAGAGACTGCAGACGTCACATGGAGTAGTGAGGGAGAGAATGGCATATGTACAATTCTCTGGCAACTCCGGCAGATCGATCTCACTTGAATACTCCATAGTGCTCCGTCCCCCCTGGCCGTAACCTGTTGCAGTAAGGGAAATTGGTTTAATATGAAAAAAATCATTAATCTGATAATGAGAGACCGACCATGTCCTCAGAGCAGGCCCTTCCTCTTCTGCGAGTCGATTCGTTGCTGAGAGACTGTGATCTCGGCTTCTGAAGTGCCAGATCCATAGCGGCGCACTCAGACGGGATGATACGGCGTCCGATCTCAATGTGTTCCTTGACATCTCTGCCTCATCGCAGGTCTACGTGACGGCGGCACCGAAAACCCTAGCCATCCTTCTCCCAATTTTGATTGTTCTCAAAATGTTCAAGAACCATTAATGCTTCCATTATGTTTCAACCAATTAAAAATATATAATTTAATCTTTAAAAAAAATATTTTCTTTAACTAAAATATTTTCATAATTATTTAATTCTGCAAAATAATAAGATAAACTATAAAATATCTAATATATTTATATTTTTTAAAAACATTATTGAAAATGTTAATGGAAATATAATTTTATACTTCCTGATAAGGACTAATAAAACATTATTATGGTTGGATAGGGATTTATTTCCTTTCTTTACCTTTCCAGCTAAGGCACAATTCTCTTCATCCTCACCCTTGGATGAATTCATGACTCTGGTGTTCCACATTATTTCTTCCTGTACCAAATTCGACCATACGTTTTCCGAATTTGGTAGTTTATCCCTCTCATTCACCGAATCTTAGTAGCTATGCCAGCTCTTAGGAAGGTCTAGAAGGGCTAGGATTAGCAAATAACACTCTACAATAGTAACACTAAATTGACTAAGTTGATCATGATATTGTGTGAACCTGCTCAGGTACTGTGGAATGGTCTTGTTCTTCTACATATTGATATTTCGAAGTTTGTCCTTGAGCACCAACTTCCTATGGTCACTTCCATTTTGGAACAAATATATCAATGCTTTCCACATTAAATGTAGATTCTACTTTCCACGGAGATTTGAGATAATATGGTCTCGTACTCCCTCCAATATTATTCTCCTCCCCTTGGCTACACACTTCTTCCATTCTGCTAGATCCTGAGAATCAGATGTTGTTGGCTTCAGGATATCATTATCAGTGAATTTCTTCTATCCATTATCTTCCATCATTGCCTCCATGCAGTCCTTCCGAGTAACATAATTCGAGCTTCCCTCAAGGGCATACTTGAGCTTTAGTCCAAAGAAAACCATCCTTCTAGCTTTGAAGAATTGATCCTCCAAATCTAATCCTCTTACAATGACAAATTCAAAATATCTTCTCTACAGTGAATCCTACTCTAATACCATGTAGAAATTAATTTGTAGATTCAAAACTGTTCATGAAATTTACTAAATCAAATGACTTGAAGCTACTCTATTGATTTGTGGAAATTAATTCACAATATAGAACACAAAACATAGACATGCAAAAGGCAATATCACACATGCACAAATATTTATCTAGGGGAAAGAAACTTCTCAAAACCCCTTCCTATCTATATTGCATTAATCAGAGAATATAGATTAAATACATATGATGTATCAAGCTTGAGCACACTATGCAAGTGTATAGTCTATCCCTCTACCTGACTCACTGACTCTGGCTAACACTTAGCCAATTTTCAAGCCCTCAGAGCTTCTATTTCCTTGTGTTATTCCTGTAGTAAATTAACCCCTATAATTTAGGAATTTTCCACTATTCAATTATGCAATTCCTCTAGGTCTTTCCTCTGACTACATGCACCACCTATACACATGAGAATATGGTACAATTGATAGTAAACATCCATGGAATCTCCATCTCAATTGGGTGTCTTGAATTCTCTACATGCAACAATTATTTTGGGTTGATTGATGAGTTAACTGGTCGATCATTGAGTTTGGTTGAAGTTCCACTTCCACAACTTGACCTCGAATAGTTGTTCTCACAATTAGAACTAGTTTAACTAACAATAACTTAAATTAACTGAAATATATTGAAATTATAGCAATCAAACATACTGAACTTAATGCAAGCTTCCCCAACTATAATTAACTAATTTAACTAAGTGAAAAGTGCCATGTAACCTCAGTTAACTACCTCCAATATTTGTGTTGAAATAGAAATTCCAATTTTCTCTAGTTTGACCAAGGCAAAGTCAGACTGAGATTTTGTTGCTACATTTTTAACAAGAAACACATATATAAAGTTTTTCCATTTAATATTGTTTACCTATATATCTTTCCAATTAATAATTTTCTTAGGATCATATATATACCTCTTTAACAATGAAGCGTGGAATGTTGTGTATACATATATGGCTAGGAAGAGCCAACTGATAGGCTACGGGTTCTATTTGAACAAGTATTTAGAAACGGACAAAAAATTCAGGATTCAGTTTGGCACAACTTCCCCACCTTAGGGTACTCCTCCTTGGTTTGACTCTTACATACACATCATCTCCCACTTCAAATTCCCCATAAGTTCGTCTTTTGCCTGCATACGTCTTTTGTCAATCTTTATCACCTTTAAAATTCATTCACACTTTATTCAAAGTGTATTCCATATCTTTTAGCATGTTTGGTCTGAGTATTAGTTTATCTTCAGGGTTAGTCCAATTAACATATTTACTACACCTACATTAATACAATACTTCAAATAGGGTCATCCTTAAGGAGGCATGATAACAATTATTGTATGCAAATTCCACTAGGTGAATATATTCTTTGCATTTGGTTATTTCTCGCCTGACATACATCCTTAACATACCTTTCAGCGCTTGGTTTACTCATTTAATTTATACATCTACCTACAAATGGTAGGTAGTACTAAACTGTACTTGAGTTCCTAATCCTATTTCCAAAAAGAAGAAGTAAAATTCACATCCCTATCAAAGATTACTACTTTAAGTACACCATATAGACAGAAAATCTCTCTGACAAATATGTTAGTAGGTTTAACATCTTTATAATTTGACTGTACAAGAACAAAATGTGTTGATTTAATTAATTTATCCACAACAACCATTGTAAAATAATTTTTCGTCTTTGACTTAGGTAATCTTGTAATAAAATCCAATGATTTGATTTCCCATTTACATTCAAGAATGGGAAATAAGTGAAGTAAACCTCCTACATGTTGTTGTTTATCTTTTACCTATTGACACTCTAGACACTTTACTAGAGATTCTCCCACTTCCCTCTTTATACCAGACCAAAAACATTCTTACCTTAGAGGAGTAATTAATTTATGGTAACCAGGGTGGGCATGATAGGGGATTCTATTACATTCATCTAAACTTAATTTTTTTATATCTTGATGGTTGGGGAAGTTAATTCAGTTTCTATAAATCAACAAATTATTCTCATTAATGCCAATACTAATTATTTTTTAGTGTTTTCATCTTTCTTTGTTTGTTGCCATCAATATTGATATTCCGGGTCTCTTTGGGTTGCAGCGTTAATTTTATCTATAAAATCAAATTTTATTTCAATGAAGGAAATTTCGTAAATACAGGTCAACTTCCTAGTTAGGGTATTTGCCACCTGATTTAATTTATGTTTCGAATGCTTTATATCAAAATTAAATCCTCTTAGGAAAGTAGTCCATCATGCTTGTCAAGCATTAAGGGTAGGTTGTTTAAATAAATTGGTCAAACTACTCTCATCAATCATCGAAATAAATTTCTTACCTAACAAGTAATACTGCCATACTTTTAAGGTGTGGACCGATGCTTTCAACTCCAAATCATATGTTAGATACCTTTCCTCGTGTTCTTTCAATTTTTGGTATTCATAGGCCACCACCAAAAATTCTTGCATTAACACACATCACACCCCTTCCTTACATGCATCTATATAGACAACAAATTCCTTTTTAGGATGTCCAATCCTTAAAACCGGGGCTATAGTCAATAGATGTTTCATTTAATCGAAACTGTTATGGCACTCTATTGTCTAGTTAAAATATCTCCCCTTCTTCTGTAAATAGGTTATGGGGTAAGCTAATCTAGAAAACCCCTCTATAAAACGATGGAAATACCTTGCTAACCCCATAAACAATCTAATATTAATAACATTTTTGGAAACAAGCCACTCCATAACTATCATAATCTTTTTAGGATCTACAACTATTCCCTCTTGAGAGATTGCGTGTCCCGAATATTATATTTGATATTCACAAAATTCATATTTACTATACTTGGCATATAATTGATGTTCCTATAAGGTCTGCAATACTATATGCAAATGTCTTTTATGTTCTTCCATATTCCTTGAATAAGTTAGGATATCATCAATGAAAATTAATACAAACTCACTAAGGTACTGGTGGAATATACTATTCATAAGGCACATCACTATGTCTAGGGCATCATTAAGCCCAAAAGGTAGGACTACAAACTCGTAATGCCCATAACGAGTCTTAAATGAAATTTTTCATATGTCTTCAAAACTAATCCATATTTGATGGTACCTTGAGCATAAATCAATCTTGGGAGACATTGTAGTACCCTTAACTTGATCGAATAAATCATCTTTCCTAGGTAATGGGTTATTCTTAATAGTTGTTTAGTTGCTAAGAGTCAATGCAAAGCCTTAGGGTGCCATCTTTCCTTATTACAAAGAGTACATGAACTCCCCATAGTGATATGCTTGCGTGAATGCATTTCTTATCAAGTAGCTCATGTAATTGCATCTTTAATTCAATTAATTCTAGTATACTCATATTATATGGTGCCTTAGATACTATGGATGCTCCTAGAATAAATTCAATCATAAAATCAATATCATGTTAAGTGCAACCCATGAACCTCTTAAAAAACACATCAACAAAATTTTGGACAATTGGAAAGTTTTCTAAAGTTGTTTTCCTTTCCTTAGAATTAGTGTATCCCACTTGGACTTCCTAAATCTAACATCCCTTGCTAATGCATTTTTCCAACTGTAAATTTGTGATTGGTCTCAATTTCAAGGGTCTTATTATCCCTCTAACTGCTTTCCTAACATCTTCTTCATTAATAAAAACTAATATTTTTATGTTTATAGTTTACAAGGGACCAATATTTTTCCAACGAGTCTTATTATCCCTTTGATTGCTTGCCTAACACCTTCTTCATTAAAAAAAAAAAAGTTTTATGTTTATAGTTTACAAGGCACTAATATTTTTCCAACCAATCCATACCAATTAAAATATTGAAAGAACCTAATGGACACATATTTAAATTTACTTTTATTGGCTAAGATACCAATTCAACATGACAAATTTCCACATTTTCTACCACTCTCCTTTTTACCCGAGTGGCTAACTAAAACAACCACGAGTTCTTGAAATTACTAGCTTCCAGATGACACATTTACACTAATTTAGGTATTTTATAGCTCAAGCTTGCTCCAAGATCTATTAAAATGAACACAACATGACTGAAATTCATTTCTTCAAATTCAATAATTGTGGGTTGTTACTCATCCTGACAGTCCTCTAGAGTAGCATTGATATTGGGTAGAATTCTCGCCACCTCCCCTATAGTAAATGCATCTTAAATATTTGAACCATGTTTTGTTATTGCATGATAAGGGAAGCTTTTAGAGTAGTATGGTTCCCCACAACCCCAACACTGTAATGGTGGTTTCTATGATTGACCAAATTCAAGTCTACTTGAAAGTTCTATTGGTTTAGATTCATTATGCAGATAGGGATTTTTGTTGATTTTTCCTTATAAATTTACTTTGCTTGTTTATATGTGAATTCTTAGTATTGGAAATTTTTCATTCTTAGTATTCTAAAAAAAATCTTCCCTTTCTTTCTTTCCCATGCTTTGTTATTATCTCCTTTTTTTTTCATCTATTGATAGAATATATGTGCTTTGTGAAAATATTCATCCAAAGTATTAGGATTATCAAACTCCAACTACTTGTTCATGAATACATGCAAATTTCTTATGAAATTATACACCTTCCCTTTTTCCTATTCTATGTAAGGGACATACCTTAATAAAGTAAATTTCACCACATACTCATCCATGGATAACTGACCTAATATGATTTCTTGAAATTCCCTGGCTTTATCATCATAAAACCACTCACTTAAGTACTTTTCAAATATTGTTGAAATTTATCCCATGTTCATCAACTCGTTAGACTACCTTAACTTCTTCCCACCATATGGTTACATCTCCCTGAAGCTGGTAGATTACAAAACAAGCCTTCAAGTTACTATCATATTAATAAATCTAGAAGTACTTACTAATATTTACTACCCATGCTTCAACAGCTCCCTCAAATTCATCGTCCAAGGTTGGGGGCCTAATTTTCCTAAATTCTCCTTGTCATTTTGTTTTTAGGATTTTTGCACCTTTTCTACATTCTTCCCCACGAAGAATTTCTAGTTTCTTCGTCATTTGTCTCATTATCACCATTCAATTATTGTGTGTGAATTTTATCAAGTATATTGTCTTCTATCGGTCTATGTGATTCTACTATGTTTCAGATATCAATGGTTGGGACTAAATTATTTTGGTTCTATTTGTGGGCTAAATTCTTAATTATTATTTCTTGCTCCCACACTAATTTCTCATTATCAACCTTTAAATTGGATGTTTATTTCCTCAATTGTGGCATTATGTCCAACAACATAACCATTTTGATCTAAGGTTCTTCCCTTAACTAGACCCACATTTCTAGATTGGGTCCTGGAAAGGCTATTATGGTTGGTGTGTTCATCGTGCTATTTCCCATTCTCATATCTCTTTCTCTACATGGAAAATAAAATATGATTTTTTATTCTCTTGGTTTTCCCTAAATAGACCACATTGTGGGAATCGTGGGTCTCATACCACTTGTAACACATCTCCAATTTTTTATTTATTTTTTACTTATAAATTGGTAAATTAACATGACAAGGATGAATTGTTTATTATTACTTATGCTTCACACTCATGAATAGATGACATTTATTTACTTACATTAGAATCTAGTTATTATAAATTCACGATACAAGTACATTCATCGTGATAATAAAGTTGATATTATGTTTAACTTGTGAGTTGGAAACACAACGATGGGGATTAGTCCTAAGGTAGTAACTCAACCTTGGGTGTGAGTATGTAATGTCATATGTTATATAACTCATCCCTCCAGTGCACATAAGGTTTGACCATCCGCATATTAACTATGAGCCATCTCCTAAATGTTCTCAACTTTGCTAGTTGAACGTTCTTTACCTTGGGATTGGTCTGCCTTGGGATTAGGGATATGGACTTGATCGATGTTCCTTGACACTAAGGTTTGCATCTATGGCCTGGATGAGATGAAGTGGTTAGAGGTTAACCACCTCACTTCTTCGATGTATCTCTCCTCACATTCACACTCTTTCCAGTCACATGAGCAAGCTCTACAACTGGCCCTTCCTCCTTGACACAATTTTATTACTTTGGAAGTTTCCTTTCAGAGACGCTTTGATGTCATCTCACCGGCTTAGTATTTATGTGTTAAAGTATTAATAGATCATAATTTCATTTAGGGTATTTATGTGTAGTTACTAACACTCTGTCTAGTCTTCAGTGTCTGTGCTCAATGGGTATTAGTTATGTGATGGTTTCCATGGGTCTTTACATTTTGGCTGCTCTGTGATTTTCCTTTTCGAGATCTTACAGTGTCCTAGATTCCTCTATAGTCGACTAACCAATAGAGGCATGGGTATTTTGTTGAGTAGGAGTTATTTCATCTATGAGTTAATCCCTTAAAGGATAAAAAGGTACATTCTTCAATGGTTTTTAAATTTTTATTATTGTACAAGGATGACATTGGAAATGACTAGTTTAGTTACTTGTTCATGTAAAACCTCATCCCTTCTTTCCTCTTTCTCTTGATTGATTTTGGTAACTCTTATATTTTGATAGGTTTTTCGGTTCTTCATCTTACAATTGAAACCCTTGTTCTAATGAATGGAATTTGACTTTGACAGATCATTTTTGGTTACATGTCTGCAACCTTTCAGGTTCTAATGAAACCAATTTTTTCATATATGTTTCTTCAAGTGCTTGCAAAGTTTTAACTCTTGCCTTGATCTTGGGTTTCTTAAAATTAAGTTTTATAAGCCACTTCATTTAGTATTTTGGAAATTACTATTTCTAATTTTCTATGGCCACTCAAAATTGAGCTACCTATGAGGCTAGTAGTGGCAGTTTAGCCCTTATGACTATTTGGTTTATTTCATCTGTGATTTATTTATGGATATAAAAATTTTATATCCACTTTGGATATCAGTTTGATTTTTTCTAAGTTTCTTTCTTGTAAAGGAATTAAACTCCTTAATGGTAGATAGTCGTTGATTCATGGATTATATTCACAATTATTTTATTTAATTTCATAACTAGGTTGACATTACTCATTCTACTTTCTTGTGTTATTTATTAATCTATACAATATTATGTTTCTAAATTAGCATTTCCCTCACTTATTTTTTTATTGTTAATGAGGCATTCATGGTAATATTTATGGGTAATTTAACGTGTTATAAGAATATCATATGTGTTTCTACTAGTGAGTTCATTGTATATGAGACTACTATGGCCTTAAGGCCTTACCAAGCCCCTTTTTTCTTATTTATCTTGGCCAAAACCTGAACATGTATGAAACTATCCTCTTTTCTTTTACTACTCTTCGAAAAATTCTAGGGTATGTCATGTGTTCTTAGAATATTATTTGAATACAAAGTTTTAACATGCAGAAGTTTACTTATTTCTTATTTTATTTACAGAGCATAAATGCATTCTTAATTTTAGTCTAAACATTAAGGCTACACAATGTTATTTTTATTTGTAGGAAATTTTCCAATGTACAAAGTTAATTTAATAGGTAATTTTTAATGTCACTTTTTAAACTTCAAGGAATCTATGTGTGTGTGTGTGTGTGTGTGTGTGTGTGTGACATCATTTTTAAGTTAACCCTTCCATTTCTTCTCCTCAATCTGGAACATCTTAGTGGGACCTAATTTCAAGACCTACTCACCCTATTCCAATATTCCTTTATTGAACTGAATATTGTCATCGGCATGTTGGTTTACCTAGCTTCATTGAGAGAGTAATCTATTTCATAATCATTTAACTCTAACATGATAGTTTGTATTAATTTATCTAAATTCCATCTTTTGGGGACAAGTCATCACACAATACATATAGAAAAAATCACTTCTAGAAAGAAACCAATACACAACATAAAGAACATCCATAATAATTATGTGTTTCTAATGTCTAAGCCAACCGCCAAAATCATAGGGGGAATAATGCTTCACCATTCCAACCATAACTAGTATTCTATACAAGTACTCCTCTCAAGCCAATTTCACATCGAGAACAACTTTCAAGACAGAAACCATACCAAGTCCAACCCCAAACATTCTGAGACCTCTCTAGTTCTAGTCTAGGGATTTTAATATGAGCACACAAACTTTTAATTTGTAGTTCCACTGGCCAGCCAGCTCAAGAATTCCTTACTTGGAAGTGTCCTGCTTTAATTAAACAATTTCTTATTTAAGGGTATTCAGCTTAAAACCCTCATTCTCCTCTCTTGGGCCTCCTTAAACCAAGGTCTATGAAAACAAGGTTGCCTCACATTTTTTCTCTCTCCTCTCTCGGAGCCCTTTTCCCTAATTGAGATAATTTATCTCTAGGAAGAGGAGTAATTGTGTTCCAAATCTCTAGTGTGAGAAATAACATTTATCATTTTCCCACCGTAATTTTCATGGCTTACCATAGACAATATTTATTAATGAAATTTAGAAACATAAACATTTATGTTTATCACCTAATTATATCAGTCCTTTAACATGACTCACTTTATTCCAAATAACTTAACAAAAGTAACTAGAATATTTAAAAAATTATCTTGAGTATTACATGTCAATTTTGAGATGACTGGAATGCCTAACCTTTGGCTTAAGTAACATCCACCCAAGGGAATCTAAGATGGAAAAATCACTTGAGGATGCATATGTCCTAGGCCACACTAGCCCTTAGCTCAAACGGTTTTTTTCCCACGGAATTTTGAAAGGGTGACCTTTACAAACCATGGGGTTCCTTAACAAAATACCCTATCACCGTCTATTCTAGTACCCATGGGATTTTATTTATAATTTTATTATTTCTCTATAAATTTTCTATAAAATTATGTTACTTCATATGGATATCGAAATATTTTATTTATGGGTGACATTGAGAGTGAAATATTTTTACATCTCCTTTATAGTGGGTTGAAATATCTCCTTTATTTAAAAAGTATCTCATGGGAATGATGTGCTTTTCATTCGTAGTTTACCTTAATTTTATACAATAAACTAAATACTATAAGATGATTTTATTCTTTATATTTCAATTTTTTCCTTTTTTTTGTAACTTGATTCTTCTATTTATAATTATGCATTTACAACTATCGAAAGGTATTATCTATTTTTAGATTCTTAGACTAGGAATTGGAGCAATGCTAGAATGAATATTGGTCAATCATTGTCAAAAAACGAGGTGAGAGAATGAAATCCCAACCTATAAATAAATTCAATGCCCCTTAGATTTGAATAGTACTATATGTCTTCATGCCCAACATTAACGATATCATTCTATAAATAAGGATGACTATCCAATAATTTGGAAAACCAACTTATAGAACTACGACAAGAGTGACAAAAAAATATGAATAGAGTAGACATAAAACAATGACAATAAAAACCTATGATTCAAGAAAACAAAGTGGTGTCTAGGTTGATGCGCTGATCATCTCCTTTACAATGAGGTATTTCCATTGGACTTGGAGATGAGCCCATTTCTAGGGTAGCTAAGTGACCCTATAGATTTATCATCAAAAGGTATAGCTCCTCTAATTTGTCCATAAGGATTTACTAGGCTCCCCTTTGATCAACCAAAACTCTTCGCTGAAGTAACTTGACATGCCAATAGAGATCAACAATATATAAGTAATGATTTTGATGGCTGCCAGTATTCCCAATATCTAGGATTCAAACTGCAACACCATTAATAATTTCTTAGTCTACAATTCCTTAATGTTCATTGTGCACTTCCTTCTCTACCACGTCAATTTCTAATTGGATTTTAGGTAGGGTGTGAACTTGTTAATTCCAGGCTCAAAACTTGGTGTAGAATTGAGCGTCTCACCCCCTTAGATTTCCAAAACCTCCATTTCCTTAGCCTCCAACTCTGCTTTAGTCGTAGGCTTCTTAGCTTGTCA
>APFE031010836.1:1773-16536 GCA_000404065.3 Pinus taeda
ACTACAACCATACAAACAAATGTCCCTCAAGAAAGCTAAGAAGGATAATAAATTATCACCAAAGTATTATGGTCCATACAAGGTGTTACAAAAGATTAGTACTATGGCATACAAATTGGAGCTTCATGCATCTTCCCGAGTGCACCCAATTTTCCATGTTGCATGCTTAAATAATCTTATAGGTGAGAATATCCCAGTTCAAACAATATTGCTAGAACTTGACAAGGAAGTAAAAAGCATATTGGAACTGGACGCAGTCACAAAAACAAGAAATTGACAGCTACAAAATTGATCAATTTTAGGGTATCTCATCAAGTGGAAGAACTTACCCGCTAAATATTCCACATGGGAGGATGAGAATTTTATACAAAAGCATCCATAACTACTCAAGCATTGAGGACAACATTTTTTTAAGGAGAGGGGCATGTTAGGTCCCTATACTACTAGTGTAACCCCTTATTGTTATTAGTGCAACCCCTTTATTGTATTATTATGCCCATATAGTCCCCATGTTGTTATTATTATGCCCCATACAAGCCCACTATTGTTATTGTTGTGCCCCTACAATATTATTGTTATGTAGGCTTTGATTGTATTGGGACCCCTTAGACTCCTATATATAGAAAGGAGATCTTGTCATTTGTATGATCCAAGTATTTTTCATTTGTGTAATGTAAAGGAGGTTAACCCCTCAAAGAGGATGATTTTTAAGTCATTGATCTATCCTTTCTATATCTTTGTGAGATGGTTTCATAACATCCTCCTTATTCTTGAGGAACCAAGAAGGGACCAATTCTGGATGAAAATCCCAACATATTTCCTCCTCATGTCCTATCTTATTGAAAAAGGAACACGATACCCATGAGTTGTCACTAGAAGACCATTCTTCTTTTGCAACATAGCCTAAGCCTTCATATTTAGGCCTCTCCTTAGCCTCAATTGGATATTTAATGCCTTGATGGTTGACTCCAAGGCCTCCTCCCTTGTAACCCATCTTGGTCAAGAGTTTGGATCCAATGCCTTTACTATGTTTTTCAAAGGCTGCAAATGAATTCACATCAACACTTTCATGTAAAGAAGAAGCATGTAAATGCTTACCATTTGCCTCATCTTTTGATTAACATACAAAGATGTTTTAAAACTCCCTTTTTATTTTGGATGTGTCCTCTTGGACTCTTTGGCTCTCTTCTTTCAACTCCTTGAATTTGGGTGTTGATAGAACCTCATCCTCCACATCATGCAGACAAAAGGTACAAATTTGTCCATATTCCTTATTTGAGGGACTTACTACACTAGCATCTTGCATAAGAGTTGTATAAAAACATGAATATTGTGGAGAATATGGTGGTTTATCACCATTCTTGTTACCTTCTTCCCTTGGGGAACATTCTCCTCTTGGAGGTCTAGAGCTTTCACCTTGCAATTTGGTATTTCTCTCTTCATAGAGGATTTTCACCATTTCGGCCATATCTAAGAAAACCTTTCTAAAAGCCTTCACATCCTCTAACATTCAGGATATCCTCCTTGGGACATGATTTTCTTGAAGCTTCTACTGCAACTTGAGGTAGAAATGGTGGTAGAGATGGTAACAATCTTGCTCTTCTTTCCAAAACTTGAGCTTCAAAACACATTCACTTGCAAACAATAGTCAATTCCTCCTTGCACAAATCAAACCAGTACTCTGATACCAACTTGATATGAATTTGGAATATTATATTTCTATGCTAAGATCCTCATCAAAATATAAAAATGTGCTTGAGGTTTGTACTCCAAAAATAACAAGTAAAAACATGAGGTCTTATGTGTGTTTTCTTAAGTTAGTTTCATGAAAAAATTTAAACATGAAATCAAAACACTGAATGGAACCATGCATCAATCAGTAATACACCATCCATTTTTAAAGGAATTCACCCCTCCTAGGCTACATCTCCTTGGATCAGCTCTAAAGGCATGACCCCTTCTCATTATGCTCAATGTCTAGACAAGAAGAGTGCATAAACTGTTGAAATGGAATGGTTAGTTTCTCCTTCAAAGAAACAACTGTTGCAAGAGTTCTCACTCCATAAACATGTTAAGCTGCAGTTAAACATGTAAACCTTAAGAAAACATGTAAACCTTAAGAAAATACAAGCATCTTAAACCAAGACCCCATACTCCAACTTCAAAGAGCATAAACAGTACCACAATCCACTTGAAGTACATAAACGAATCTCTTCTCCAAAACACATATAGAGAAAAGATGAAATAGAGCTACAACATTGATGTAATGGTTATTGCAAAAAGCACATGGAGGCTAGAAGACCCTTGCAAGGTCATCTCCATCTTCAAACTCCTCCATAAACTAAATCAACGCTCTGGTTATCCATGGCACCCATAGGCTTCAATTTGCAAATAGACTATCCAGAAGTGCTCCTTTGATCCTACGACATGATCCAATTAGTCCATAATATACAAAAAGGGCTATCTAGCCTCTTTTTTCACCCAATTTGGTTGAAAATTGGAGAAGTTATGACCTCTTCTAGTTAGGCCACTATTCACTCCACAAATTGCTAAAAAACTGGCACCGATCTGAAATTTTCACCCCAAAAAGCATTAACTAGGCGAAAATTTCACCGCGTGGCTTGCGAAATTGTAGGACCGTTAAAAATTCCTATAACCCCTACACAGTCATAAAAATTGCTAAGTGTACCTAGTCACATGCAGTGGTTAGGAGGTGGCGGTTAAACTTAATGCTGGCAATTAGGAGTGTTCACATCCGCCGCTTATCCGGTGATGGTGGCAATTATCTGTGGTGGTTACAACAACTGTTGCGGGTAGCAGTAATGTGTTCGCTTGGCGGGGTTAATGTTAATGGTAATTGACGGAAGTTAAGGTTTGGGGCTGTGGTTAGCCCCTAACCATGGTCCTTGGACCAAGTTCAGGGGTTAACCACGGTCCCCGTCCCCCAAACAATTGCCACATAAACTATAAATTGACGCAACTCCCATTATGGTTAAGAACCAATGATAGGCGGTATGGTAAGGCTTGGCACTATATGTTTAGAGGTGTCGGTTTTGATTCCTCTGGTCTCTAGTTTGGTCATTGAACCAATTTTTGGTGGCCTCCCGGGCTGCCTCGTTGCGACGTCTAGTTGGACCGCATGTCAACCCATGGTTGGCCATCTCACCATCCAATAAAAAACAACAATTACAACTAATTGGAGGGTGCCATTTGGAACAATTTGATTCACCGAGAGAATATTGACCAGTCAATTGCCACATAACCCTGCCTAGTCAGCACCATGTCAGCAATACAAACTGTTGACTAGGCTATCCTTTTTTTTAGATTCACCTATTTGACAAAGTGAACAGAACACATTTCTAGGAGAATTTGGTGTCTATTTTGTGCGAAACGAGATGCAATGGATTCAAGATGACGAGCACTACGTGGTCGTTTAGTTTCTATACCATTCTGACAACTTTTATTTTTAGGCAAATTTTGAGCTCCTGATCAATCATCCATTATGACCATGTTCATTCATGGTCAACAATGTCAAATTCTGATTAACATGCCTAACCACGGATGACCATGGTTAATAACCATTAACAATAAATGGCCATGGTCAACCATGGGCATTAATTTTCAAGATCCACTATGACCATGTTGACCATGTTGACCATGTTCACACATGGTTAACATGCGCCATAGTCAACCATGGACAACCATGGCCAACCATAGTCAATCATAATCTATCATAGTCAACCATAGTTAGATGTGGACAATCATGATCATTCATAGCCAACTCATGTTGACCATAATAAACCATCCTCAACTATAACTTGAACATATTTGGTCATAATAAACCATAATCTACTAATTCCTCCCCCCAAACGCAAATCATTAACTAGCATAACGACAGTAGTAAATATGGTTGATCTATGTTGTTTAACACCATTTTTCATGTTTTATATGCCAATATGCGTATAAAAATAGTGTCGATGGACATATATCAAGGTTGTGCTCGCATTATATTATTATTGTTAATAACTTTTATTATATTATTTGGATTATAAAGGTTATAATGACCTATTTTAGGTTTTTTTTTGTTTTCAAGCTTCTGTGATCCATAATGAATTAAGCAAAGTCTTTCGATAGAAATCACATAAGAGAAATTTTTGGCCGACGCATTTCAAACCAACAAGTGTGGTTCATCTAGTCCTGATGATGAACCACACTTGTCGGTTCGAAACATGTCGACCAAAAATTTCTCTTATGTGATTTCTACAGAAAGACTTTGCTTAATGTTTTAGGTTTTTATTTATTATGAAATGTGGTAAACAATTTTTATTGACCTATTTTTATTTTCTTTTGGTTAAATTGAGAAAAATTGGAATTAAATTTGTTTGAGTCATTATCAACTTTATATAAATAATAACAATATTAAAAATTCATTTTATCAAAAAAAAATAATCAATGAATATTGTAAATCATTATGATGTTCAACTTTATATTTTTAGCATAGTATAATTATTTTATGTTTTGATTTTTTAAGGGCATATTTTTTATTGGTTTTGTCCAAAAATCGAATTGGAATTTGTTCAGGAATCAGAAGTTTATATTGTTTAATTTACACAATTCGAGTGCCTCAAGGATTTTTCAAAGAGTTGAAACTATTTATGCATTCAAGAAAACATTTTAAAAAAAGGAAAAACACGATATAATTCAAAATTGTGTTATCTAATTTCAATTAAAAAACCAATTTTTTTTTTATTATTATCTTATAACTATATGTTTTTCATATAATATTTTACTTATTTTTTCCTAAAAAAGCGTGTATTTTCATTTATAGTAAAAAAGAAAATACATTTTGTATATACACACTAGAAATGTGTGAATTCACCAAGGATCTGTCCATATCCTTCTATGGAAAAAATTGTCATATACTTATGCTTAAATGCATTCGGATAGTGTGGCCAAATGCCATGAAAAGGAGCAAAAGCCTAAAGACCAACAAGAAAATATAATTTAAGGGGGAAAAATCAATTAATGGAAATACTTGTCTTCCCCTTCTTTCCTTTCTTTTTTGGACCTGTAACCATTCCACAGCTTTGTGATCCACTGGAACTAGAGCTAAATCACTCACCAAAACGTCAGAAGGATGCTCTTTCTCTGAATTTGAACTTTTTGATATGTGGACATGGATTGTGCCCATCGTACCATCCTCTTTGTATGCCATATTCATCTGATGGTATAGCGAAGCATGAAGGCAATCTAGTACATAACCCTTCTAAATAAGAGTGTCAGCCCCAAACTGTGTTGTGATGTCCCCATCCATTTTGACTTCTAATTGGTCTTTTTGAGTCTCTTTGTTTTCTTCATCTTCATCATTTAAAGGGGAAACTCAAAAAAATTCCATCCTTCTGACCTAATTATCTGTCTTTTATATTTTTTGGAGCCTTCTTATTCAATGGACATGTATTACTCAAGTTATTAATTTGAAAATCAGCTAGAGATTGGAATGTCATGTTCTCATAATATAAAACTTGGGACCAATGAAAGTCTTCATGTTTCAATGTTAGGTGATCTAATAGCCCCTTGCTAAGGTATATCTCCACACAAATTCTGGCGAAGGTGAAGAGTCCATTCTTTGTTCTCTCCAAATCCATTTTTTTTAATTTCCCAATGCATTTCATATGTTTTCAAGAACCTTGTGATGTTATAGAGGAAAACGGATATTTGGAAGCCTTACCCATTATCAGGGCCCTGAGTTGGCACCAAGGCCAATGGGCACCCATGACGGACCATGCTCACTTGGTGGTGAAAAACTGACTTGGAATTGCGATGAGATTGCCCACATGGAGAGGCGCCCAAGTCGGCAGAATGGGTGGTGTGCACAAGTTGATGGGCATTCCCGCACGGAGGCGGGGTGTCAAGTGCAGCATCAGGCAAGATATAGTAGGTAAAACACGAGAGCATGCCCGCCCACATAGAACATTAGAGGGAGTTGTGAGGAGAGTGCCCACTCATAGCGAGGAGCGTGCACATAAATACACGAAGGCAACAACACAATGGACCTGTGCCCATGGGCGTGCCCACATAAAGGGGTGTCCGAGTGCCACAATGTAGTGGGCAGGCAAATGGGATGCGGTGGGCAAGGTGCGAGCGGGGTGCGATGAGTGAACGAGGGGGCAACAACATAATGTGAGGAACAAGCGAGCAACCAACTAAATGTAGCGTGCGTGACAATGCAAAGCAAAGCGTCGAGCAAGGGTGTGCTTGCCCAGCAAGGGGCGCCCGCACGTCCATAGGAAGGTCGGCCCAAGGGTGAACCCAACCATGAAGGGGCTTCTAACAAAATTTGAAGTTCAACTCAAATATGTGAAGGGGTGTCAACCACATGAAATATCAAGGCAAGGAGGCATATAAATACAAGTGAAGGCATTCAACCAAGGAACATCAAGCAAGTTCGACCAAGTAGAAGAACATCGCAGAAACAGGTTGCATTAAGGGGCGAGTCTACAATACTGCAAAAAACCAATGTGGTCATACATCATAGGAAAACACAACAAAGGAGGGTGCAGGAAAGGTGGGGCTCGCCCACCGAGCATAAATGACTTGGCATAGTTGTTGGTTTTGTTTTGGGGCGAAATTCTTGGTGTTTCTAGGCAAGTCGCAAGTGCAAGGTAGGACTACATGAACTTGTGAGTTGGGTGGACAAGTTTTCTAGTTTAGGGCCAAGAAACTTCCATGCCATTTGTATGTTGTAAAATATTGTTGTATTATATTTGTAGAAGTTAATAAAAGCTAGGGAAAAATACTTTGGGGAGTTTCCCCCTCCCATCGTAAAGTTGTGTTTATTGTCATAATTGTGATATTGCATCGTTATATTGCTGCACTATTATATTGATATTGATGTTTATCGCATTATTATGAAGTAAATGTGAATGAAATAAATGAATTTCATTTCAACTACGTAACTGAAGTAAATAACACTTGAATGGAAATTGACTAAGTGTTGGAAGTTAGGCGTAGTCCGGGTGAAAGTAATTTTAAAAGTGAAATCTCGTTGGTGTTGCATAGCATCCATGGTGGTTGTAAGGAACCACAGTGTGGGGTCATGATAGTTGGTAGCAGAGCCTGTTTTGAAGAAAGTGGGCGTTAGCGAAAGTTGGGAATATAAATACCCACTCTGTGAGCAATTGGTATCAAGGCCCGTTTTGTGAAAGTGGATGTTGATTGAAGTATAAAGGGAAAAGGTTTAGCAGGGGCAGAGGCAACTATGCCAGGGCCAAACTGAATGCAGTACGATAGGGTTGTTTATGGTCATAACATGGTCGCAAAGTCAAATCATGGCGAATTCTGGTGAGGAACCTCAAGTGACAGGTGAGTCCAACATGACAATGGAGGCAATTTTGTTGGATAAGGTGTTGGATCAAATAGATGAGATGGAAACAAAGATGAAAGAATAAAAGGCATAGAACGCCGAACTCAAGGAGAAGGTCGTTGAGAAAGAACCAATTCACGAGGAATTTAAGGTGCGACATGAATACCTTGAGTGGAGGTATGATCAAATTGTGAATGAATTTAGAGAACTTCAAGCTGCCAGAGATCAAGGAATGGAAGAGATCACAAAGCTATATAGGAGCCTTTCCAAATCTCTGAACGAAGTTGCGATTTTGAAGAAAGCGAGTGGGAAAGGTTCGATTGACAGTGCTGCCCACATCAAAATAAAGGAGCCTAATTCATATGATGGAGTAAGGAGTGTCAAGACTCTTGGAAACTTTTTATGAGACATAGAGCAATACCTTGAGAGGTTGGAGCTTGCCTTTGAGGAAGCAAAGGTGAAGGTAGTTGCACAATTCATAATGAAAGATGCCAAGATGTGGTGGAGATCGATGAAGGATGGATTAGATTTCCAATGGAAATGTTGGTGAAATTGTGACTTGTGAGGAAATGAAGGAAGCGTTGTTGGCTCACTTCAGCCTACAAGATGAAACGTGAGATGCTTGTATGAAGATCAAGTATATCAAACAAACTAGGAGTCTACAAGCTTATCAGCGTGAATTTGCTAGTGTGATATTAGAATTACTCGACATGGCAAAGAAAGACATGGTTTTCAACTTCATCATTGGATTGAAACCTTAGGCTCACAATGAGGTAAACCGACAAAAGATCAAGATGTTGATAGGTTGGTTTACCATTATAATGAAAGAGTGGAATACAAGAAGAAGAAGTAAGATAATCCAAAGGAGAAGACTTCGAAGGAAGATGAAGCAAAGACAAGTGGAAAAACAAAAGGGAAGAAACCATTGAAGTGTTGGTTGTGTGAGGGAAACCATGTGGCCAAGAACTGTCCTTTGAGACCAAGTGTCAGAGCCATAACACAACCAAATAGAAAGAAGAAACAACAGTTGGTGTGATGCAGATTTTGGGTGCTACGAAAACAACAGAGGTTGTCCTGAAGCATGATTGTGAGAGGCACAAGTTGAAGTACGTTGAGATGAAAGTTGGGCAGGGTGCATTGCTCATGATGGTGGACAGTGGAGCGACCCACAACTTCATGAGAGAAGAGGCAACAAGGAAGGTTGGACTGAAGTTCGTTCCAACTCAAGCACGTCTTAAGGTAGTGATCTCACCACCGAATAAAGTCATTGGGATCATAGAAGAAGTAGAGGTAAGGATCAGTGAATGTCGAGGTAAAGTTGACTCCATGATTGTTGGCATGGATGATTATGAAGCAGTTTTGGGAATGCAATTCATGAAATAATATGAAGCTTTGATCATGCCACATTTGAAAAAGTTTTTCATATACGATGGTTGGATTGAAGTTCATTCCAACACAAGCACGTCTTAAGGCAGTGATCTCACCACCGAATCAAGTCATTGGGATCATAGAAGAAGTAGAAGGATCGATGAATGTCGAGGTAAAGTTGACTTCACGATTGTTCGCGTGGATGATTATGAAGCAATTTTGGGAATGCAATTCATGAAATAATATGAAGCTTTGATCATGCCACATTTGAAAAAGTTGTTCATATACGATGGAAGGAGGAAGAACCATTAAGTATTCCAACCTTGGGAGCTATGTAGAGCAAGTATAAGATAACAATGATGGGTGTGGAGAAGGATCAACAAAATAAGGAAGTCTATGAGAGGTTGAACCAAACATAGGCAAAACTCATGGAACAGGAAAAAGTTATAAGAACATTTTCAGATAGTGTGATGCACTTGAAAAATAGACTAAAGGCAATGGAAGCTTACAAGAGTGGATTGTAAGGTTGCAAAATTGGAGAACTGATGAAAGGAGGACCATGAGGCATACATGCAAAAGTTAGAAGAGGAAGATGTGGATACTTGGATCGAGATGTTGGATCGCGATGAAAATGGGAATGGAGAGGCATCAACCTTCCCTTCCACACCATCTTTCGGAACTTAGAGTGACAATGGGCTCATTCTCATCTACTTAGGGCAATGAGACCCCTTGAAGTGATGAGAAGACCATAGTGGCAAAGTAGATGGAGGATTGTATGACAGCGAGATACGATGATAATTGCGATGATGCCAGGATGCATGTGTTATTGTGGAGGAGGCACTATGGTTGGATTAGATACCCGACTAGTCACCAACACAAGGGGATCCAACACATGATGTTCTTGCGAGGTTGCAAAAGGTTATGGGCATGGAGCAAGTCAAAGGCAGAGCTATTTGATTGTCACGATGAGGATAGAAGACTTGACAAAAGAGTTTGTTAAGATGGTGTTATCAAAGGTGAAAACCTTTTTAGAGTGTGGGAGGATATTAGGGCCCTGAGTTGGCACCAAGGCTAAAAAATGTCCATGACAGACCATGCTCACTTGGTGGCAAAAAACCGATTTGGAGTTACGATGAGAGTGCACAAGTGCGACGAGCGCACCCACATGGAGAGGTGCCCAGGTCGACACAAGGGGCAACATGCACGAGCTAAGGGGAATGTGCCTTGGGCGCGCCGGCATGGAGGCGGGGTGCTGGGCAAGATATAGCGAGCACAACATAGGAGCGTGCCTGCCCATGTAGAACAATGAAGAGCATTATGAGGAGAGTGCTCGCCAATAGTGAGGAGTGCGTAGGAGGAGCATGCATACAACACTGAGGCAACGATTCAATGGACCCATGCCCAAGAACGCGCGCACATTAAGGGGTGCCTGGGCACCACGATGTAGAAATATAGAAAAATGTCACAATTTGGTGGTCCAAGAAATGAACACGCAATGAAATAATGTCTTTGGTTTAAGCCAATAGCAATTATTACATATATAATATTTTATTTATGAACTAATCATATTATCATTTTCTTCTCTTTTTAATTAACATATAGATAGTAAGAAACTTTCGTGTTAATTCTACTTATTTGATTGAGCCGAGAGGCTCATTCTATAGCCTAGTTTGAGGGGGATGTGTAAGTGTGTCCATCCGGTTATCCCCCATTAAAATAAAAATAAAAATAAAAATTACGTTCTAAATAGAAAAATAATGTTGGCTATAATGAAAAACATGAATAGAAGTAAAAAAATGTATTAGTAAGATGTTTAAATCTTATGCGTTTCAAAAATATTTTAACAAGAGATTTAAATAAACTATTTTAAAATCTATGTTAACTAATTTATGCCGATATTAACTTCATATATATCTATATATAGAAAAAAATATTGTTAAAATAAAACATTTTAAATGTTGTATACAAAAAATATTTTAATAAAAATTAATATTGACATATACTTAAAGATATATTAATAATAAAAAACCATTTTAACTATAAAATGTCTCAATAGACATGTAAAACATTTTAACGTAAATTACATATATACTGTATATAATTAAAAAAATTACGTATATATTATGAGAAAATTAAGTTTGTATGGTTATAACGTTTATTTGTTTCTATATATACAAAAGACATTGAATTTTGAACTCTAAAAAAATTTACACATGAAGAAACTTGATCCCTCTCACTCATGTTACATTCTTAAGATGTATCTATGCTAGTTATGTTATACTACCTTAACTTATAATCAAAATCCTAACACTCATGTTACATTAGTACTTAAGATGTCTCTATGCTAATTATGTTATACCACCTTAACTTATAATCAAAATCCCAACAAAGCAAGTTCCACGGAAAATTTATAAAAGTTTATCTCATTTCCGATCCATTTATAATTGTTTTAAATATATGAGAACATGAAAACATGTTAGCATGAGTGTGTTGGCATTGTCTTTTTAGCCAGAAAATTATTGGAAAGTTAGATCAGCGCATTATCAATTTAAATAAAAAAAAAGTTTAAATTGCAAAAAGCATAAAAGAAAACTAATAAAACTAATAATCTTATAGACTATTTTTAGTATCATAGACTTTAAAATATCATTTCATTTCAATTGTGTTTTAGCACCATGCCTTTGTCATGATCACCTCTGACCGCATTCGGAAATGTTGTTTTCCTACTTTATTCTTGGGAAAATAATAATTATATTACGGTGCTGGTACCATGACACATAGACTAACCTCTGCAAGTCAGTTCGGCAGGAATTCCCGAAGATCGTCCAGAAATTTGGAAGACAAATCGTAAGGAAAGAGATGAAAGGCATGAATGCCATCCTCATACAACAGAAGCTCCACCTCTTTACCCATCTTTTTCATATGCTCTACGTATTGGAGATTCCGATCCTTGAGGAGGTCCAGCCCAGCCACCACCACCAGCAACGGAGGCAACGATAGCCCCGACATGTCGGGAGAATCGGCGCCCATTATGTTGGCCGCGGGGTGGTCTCTCGTGGCCCCTTCCGGCAGAAACGCCTTCCACATCCAATCGGTGCCCTCCAACGTAATGAGCGGAAGACTGTTGCTCAACCTCCTCTCCGCCGGCGTCCTCTCCTCACCGCCAAAGAAGGGCTGAATGAGCACGTGCCCCACAACGTTGACTGGACTCATGTCCCCTTCTCCCGCCACGCGGCATCCGACGTGGTGGACGATGTTCCCGCCCGCGCTCTCGCCCATCAAGAAGCACCGCGACAGATCGGCGTTCGGAGGCAGGTAATCACGCCCGCGCTGGCGGAGCCACGCGACGGCCGCGAAACAGTCGTCGTAAGCGGCGGGGCACTTGTGCTCCGGAGCCAACCGGTAATCCACCGAGATGACCACGACTCTTCGTCGCGTAGCCAGCCTACGGCAGAATATGTCGTAGGCGCTGTCGCTCGCCGAGAGCAAGCAGAAGCCTCCGCCATGGAAATAGACGACCACGGGCAACGCCCTGTCCCCATCGTTGTTGACCGGAACAAAGAGACGCACACATACGCCCGTGGCCTCGTCGATCACGATGTCTTTGGTATAGACTCCTCTAGTGGGCGTCTCGTTGGCGGGAGCCTTGCGGATCAGCCACGCTCCGAGGCTCCGGTTAATGGTGCCGTCGCTTCTCCTGCAGATATAGCTCCCTGTTTTCGCAAACCAACTGAGCCACTGGATGCGACGAGGGAGCGAGCTTATCATGGAGGTCTCTTCTCGGCCCCGCTCGCAATTGCTCGCCATTGCGACCGGAAAACAAAAGAAGAAGAATATTATCAGCGGCAATCCAGGAGGCAGAGCAGATCTGGGTGCCTGGAAACCCAATATCTGAGATCCAGTGGCAATTCAGGAGCCGGATCTGGCTGCCGTGAAACTCAAAATTGCAGATGCATGGCCGCGATAGATTATATCGCAATTGAAACGAGGGAGGAATGGGTGTGGCGCCGTGGCCCATTGCAGTCCATAAATGAATGGGGGAGTTAATGCAGAGAAGTTAGTTATTAAATCCTGATTAGATGTTACATGTCGACAGCCCTAATCAGGGTAAGAAATTAGCATTAGGGAAGTGGATACATATAAAATATTAAAAGAAAACGTTATATATATATATTATTATATATATATATATAATATATAAACTGTGTATATTGTGTTCAGAGGTTTTTTCAGGTTCTTTTAGTTCATAATGAAAGAGATGTTATTTTATGTTATATTACTAAATAAAAAAATAAAATAAAAATAATTTTATTCTATGGTATATATAATTTATTAGTATTGTTATGATAAAATAGATTTAAAGGTTTGACAAAATTTATTATAAAAGGGAAATATATGAGTTTAGATACATTTTAATTCTGAACATAATTTTTTTTTAATGTTTGGTAAATCTAAATTTAAACAATATAAAGTTGCAATTTTGTCAATAACTACATGGTTATATTTATTGATTTTTGTTTTTTAAAATGAAACATTTAAACTCTTCTAATTGAAGAAACTTCAACACCATTATAAACTAGCATACTTCAATGGGAAAACAGAAACTTACTATATATTTTTCTAACCTCATAAATAATAAAGAACAAATTGTTAAATTTTAATAAAATTCTGTAACTACTCGAATATCTGAAACTTTGAAATCTAGTATACTTTCACCAAGGTACAAAATCTCTTAACAATTCATAAAAACGATAATAAAAGCACAAAGATAAAAACACATGTACAAATTGACACACTTATTTCTTAAGAAACCCAACAAGGAAAACATGCTTGCTTGATATGGACTTAAATCTATTACAAGACAGCCCGTCTCTCCAAGATTTATTGTTCCACTTCTCTCTCAAATCTCAACTAATACAATTGAATTGATCTTGGTTAGCCTCCAGCCTCCATCTTAACCTTTTAACACACAATTCTTCATATGTAATCTCCTTGACTTGCTTTGCAAAACCTGCTCTTTTCTGCTTTTCCACACTAGAAACTCCTTAATCCTTTAGCACTATGTCCCTATTCAGTTACTTTCAAAACCAAAATATCGACTTAGTTACTTTCAATAAACATTCAGTAAATTACAATTTCCTATCCGAATGTAAGGGAACGCTTTGGGAAATTGCGTTGATTTCCACAGATAAGCTCCACCGTGATGACAGAGAAGTTTCCTTAAAGTTATACGCCTTTAATATATTTATTGTCACTCACCTTCTGTCCTGTAATAAAATAAAGAAATTGAATGGATGGAAAGGGAAAAGTAGACCAAGAGATTGAATGGATTGAAAGCCAAAAGCACATGTATGTTGTGGCATTTATGAAGTTAACACGGCAAAAAAATCATGCTAAATTTGAAAAGGAAACGTTACACCCCTATTTAACTTCATGTGTGTCTAATGTTTTGAATTTTGGAATGATGAGTTTTGGAATGGTAAATTTTAGTTATTGAAATCAAATAATTAAAATGTTATTAATGTTTTTAAAGGTGTTAAATTGATTTATGTTTTTAAAAAATATATTTAAATAATTAAATTTGTTATAGATTTTTAATATTGATTTATTAAAATAAAAAAAGTTATTTACTTATTTATTATATTTATATATATAAACATTTAATTTGGTAGTTTAAAAAGGTAAAAAATAAAACCGGCTTTATATTAAAATAACAAGAAATCAATGTAGAGATTATGAATACACTATCAGTCTATCCTCATGAAATATAGCAACAAAATTTTCAGGGGTGATTTTGATCCAGGTGGATGTTGGTGGCCACCCACCTATCCCATTTGGACCCCCGCAACTGTCTCTTTCAGTTTATTTCCAAAGTTCAAACAGAAGAAGCGAGACTTTGGATCTGCAAATCCGAAGCCCAAAGGATAAAGCCAAGGCGGGGTGACCCAAGACAACCCGTCGAAGTCGCAAGAAAAGAACAACACCACGAAGCCGAAGAAGGACACAGGAAAGTGGTGTGAGTTCCACAAGAG
>APFE031010836.1:18963-76872 GCA_000404065.3 Pinus taeda
CAGTTCAGAGGCATGTAGTCACCACATCTCTTCTCAGAGATAAGCTACCATAGCCCTAGCTGGTTTATTTCCATTTCTGGTTGTAAGCATATTTCAGTGTTTTCCATTAATGAAATGAAGTATTATTTCCGCTGCATCTTTATGTATATGGTTATCTCTGTATTTTGTTGCATTTCTATTTAAATCCGGATCAGATTTGTCAAAAGGTATCTGAATCACCAGAAGAGTATATAGAAGCTACTCGATATAAAGGTACATACATATAGAAAATGTAATAGTCCACTGAGATAAGTAGAAAGATTATAATGCAAGAATTATAGTTCAATAAAAGGTTGATGATGATAGGACTAAAATGCCCCCTCTAAGTGTTTAATGATATGTTATATGCCTAGACCTCATCGAGTGCCCTCTTTATATAAACATTTGTGTTTGTGTTTCGTTCCCTGTATATATGGCAGCAAGAAATAAAATCAAAAGATTGTTTTCACTAATGAATCCCTTCTAGAATAGGTAACAAATTATGGTTATGACATCTCTGAACATCATTGAACCAATTGATAATGTTTAAAGAATCTCCAAACACTTGAAAAGGGTGGCAATCCTTTTCTAAGGCCCAACATAAAAGGAGTTTTAAGGAGAAAAGCTCCGGATAATTGTTTGTCCTTATGCCGAGTCCAACTTTAGATTTCAGTTAGTGTTGTCTACTGAGATACAAAATTAATCCTCCGCCACAAACACCATTATTGTCCAACGCACCATCACAGTATGACCACGGAATTTGATGGTTTATTTCGTCTTCAACTACAACTCGAGGAGTGGGAACTAACTCCTTTGTAGGCAAAAAGTAATATATAGCAGTAATTTTAGAGGCAATGAGCGTTGGAACGGATGTAAGATCTCTAAAATTAGCTTTTTTTTTTGCTATACAAAAGCCCAACAAGGGAGGGATGTTCCTATTAATTTCATCATGCATCGAATCCCACCAAGATTTCCATCCCTCCCCAAAATTGAAGCCTCTCCAATCCAGGTTACATCCCATCAGCTTTTTTGAAATCTCCAAAATACTTACGAAGAAAGGGCATGTGAGATACAAATGGGAGATAGATTCTTCCATGTGTTTACATAGGATACACTAGTCAGGACCCTCTTTATGTCTTTTTGAAGATTGTCCCAAGTTGGAAGTTTATTTCTAATGAGGCACCAAAGAAACAACCTGGCTTTGGCTGGGCAGACCAGCGTCCAAATCTTTTTCCACCACTAGCCTGGTTCAACTCTCATACATGTGTAACAACCCTGGCTAAAAATGCATGTAAAAAATATAATACCAAGGTCATGGGACATATATTCCAAGCTGAATGGTAGGAAAATCATCCTAGTGGAGTGTCACTTCGGTTTATTAATGGCTAAAGGAAATTGGCAAAGGCAATGGCAAAGGCTTTGGAAAGGTAAGAGGCATTATTTACCATTTATTTATGAAAATAATGGAAAATAGGAGAAAAGGAAGGTGAAAGGTCACAAGTTGCATGTGAGGAGGAAAATGAAGAAAATAGAGGCCTCATTGATAAAAAGGTTTATGAGGATCAGTTTGTAAGCTTTTGATCAGTTCAGTTTTGGAGCTCTCATTATATTCTCTCTCTCTGTCATACTCTTGGACACTTAAATGTTTCTTCAAGCACTCTTGGAGGAGTGTGGCAATCTTGGGATTTCAAGCAAGAAGTCAAAGAAAGAGTAGGAAAGTGTAAGAGAACATCAGGGTCAGCAACTACGGTGGGTTTTTCTTGCAGGTACCGATTTGCATGTATGATTTCCTTACTAGTTTTGGCATAAATGGCATATGCATGTGGTTTCTTGGTCATGATCTGTCATTGGCATGGAGGATTGTCTAGATTGATCGTGATTTTTCCTAGCCCTGTCATTTCCTGGATAGTCATGGTGTTGTGGGAGTCTTTCCCTTTTTGTTTTCTGGTTGGTTCTCATGTTCCTTTGGCTATGGGTTGAGTTATTAGTCTCTGGAGCTTTGGTTGGACAAACGCTCGGGAGCCCTATAACAGCTTGGGTTGAGTTATTAGTCTTAGAGCCTTGGTTGGACAAACACTCTAGAGCCTAAAAACAATTGTGAGTTGATTTATTATTCTTGGAGCTATGGTTGGAACAAACACTCTAGAGCCCTAGACAACTTAGGTAGAGACCAATCTAGTGATTCTTAGTGATGTATGACCATGAGGTGGAATAACTAGTTGAGGGTTGAGGTGGTTTGGCCTCTGGAAGCTTTGGTTTGATTTTGATGGATATGTTCTATGAGAACCCACATTCATGCTTGGAATATGGCACGAGGGTGGCTAGATGAAAGAGAGATCTGGTTATCCTAGTCTATGGTTGGGTGGAACATGGAAGTCCTAAACTTGGTTAGGCTTTGCATTCATCAATAATATTTCTCTTTCTCCTTCGTATTTTATGGGTACTCAGAGAGGCATTTCCAACAAGGTATCGTACATGCCAAATGGAGATAATATGACCAAGTTACAACTTCGGGAAGTTGGCTACCCAACTAACCCCAACGGGGCTCGCAAACTCTTGGTGGTACACCTCCTGGGGTTAGTGTTTTCTCATGTTTTCCAATAATAAATAGGTCCTTGATCCTCGATGTAACATAGTTCAGAGGCATGTAGTCACCACACCTCTTCTCAGAGATAAGCTACCATCAGCCAAGCTATCTTATTTCCATTTTGTTTGTCTGCATAATTCAATATTTTTCTATTAATGAAATGAAGTGTTTTTCTATTGCATCTTTGTGTTTATGATTATATCTATAAGTTGTTGCATTCCTGTTTAAGTTCGGATCAGTGGTATCAGAGCGATTTTCTCTTTCTCTGTTTTTCTTTGCATGTCCCCAACGAGGTCAGGGTATAAGGAGTTAGGGCTTGATCTAGTTGAACCATTGCAATATCAGCCTCATAGAACCCAATGACCTCCCATGGTGGAAGAAAATAAAAACATGGGGACAGGAGATCCTTTCAAAATGGGTCTTGAGGAATCCCTCGAGCGACAAAGGGATGCGATTATGGATAAATTTTCCTAGATCTTTCGATAGCTACCCACAGGCGATGAATCTTCAACCAGCAGCCACTTTGGAGGTGCCACTACTTTTAAGGTACAAAATAACTTTGATATTCCCATATTCAAAGGCCTGATAGATGCACACGCCGTAGATAAATGGTTCAATCTATTGGAAGGATATTTTTCAGTTCATGACTTTTCCAATCAGGAAAATATTACTTTTTCTCTTCTTAAAGTTGCCCCACACATCCAGGATTGGTGGGAAACCTATTGTGAACAAAAGGACAAGAGTAGACCCTCATTGTTTTCAATTGCACCCACTTGGAATTCTTTCTGAGATGCCATCAAGGAACAATATTACCCTGTCGGGAGCTATGAAGATAAATACATAAAGTGGACCAGACTATGGTAACGAAGGGACCAAGATTTGCCAGAGCTCACAAATACTTTCCATACCCTTCGCACGAAGTTGGGTATCAAGGATATTGAGCGATATTTGGTGCTCAAGTATCACGATTGTCTACACAAGTACATCTAAGACGAGATGGAGTTCCTAAACATTTCCTCACTCGGCACAATGTATCGGTACGTTGTCACGATTGAGCAGAAGTTTAAATAGAAGAAGTGATACTTTGGATCTGTGAATCCAAACCAAGGAAAAGGCACCCCCAAACCACAAAACAAAGGACTAAGCCAAGGTGTCGCTACCCAGGACAACCCACTGAAGCCGCAAGAAAAGAAAAAATCCCCAAAGATGAAGAAGGACATGGGAAAATGGTGTCAATTCCATAAGACCTCCACTCACAATACAAGTGAGTGTCGTGCCAAGCAGTCACTCGATGCCAAGATGAAGGCTTCCAAATCAGACCTAGGTTCTGACTCTGAATCAAAACTCGATAAGGGAACTGACAAAGGGAAGTAGATCATCGATGCAGAGCCCAGTGCCACTGTGGCCACCACCAAGTCCATAAGAATTAGCCTGAAGATCCAGAGGAGGGGGAACACCTCTTCTACTCACATATGTGGGTGAAGTGTTCTCCGCTGCAGTTCATTGTCAATAGTGAGAGCCAAAAGAACCTCATTTCAGCAGAGGTCATGAAGTGGCTAGGCCTAAAGACTATAACACATCCACAACCGTATACCATTGGGTGGCTTCACCAAGGACGAGATCTTCGTGTCAGCCAACAGTGACACCTTCCCTACAACATCAAGCCCTTCACGGGTGAGGTACTGTGTGACATTGCTCCTCTTAAAGTTTGTGATGTATTGTTAGGACAACCATACTTGTGGAAGCAACATGATGCATATGAGTATAGACCTTGCTATGTGATTATTACTTTGGCTAATAAGTTGTATAGGATACCAGAGGTAGCCCCGCCTACTGCCATCTCTTTGATCACTGTAAAGCAATGCAATAAGATCATTTCCCAAACAAGGAAATTTGTTTTTCTTATGATTCGCCAGTAGGGATAGAAGAATATTGTGGCCACAACTTCCAGGTAGGGCTCCTCTACATAGGAGCAACAAATGGACAAGGTCGTGGAGGAGTACATGGATATTTTGGTCTCAACCATAGGGATACCTCTGCACTATCCGATCAAGCACTCCATTGATCTGACCCCGGGCGCGTCACTGCCCAATGGATCGATCTGTCGATGCTAAGTTCTCGAAAACGATGAGATCAAGAGGTAGATTTAGGAACTATTACATAAAGGGAACATCAATCCAAGTTCATCACCTTGTGGGAGCCCGATTGTATTGGCACAAAAGAAGGATGGGACCTGGAGGCTCTATATTGACTATGAGGCACTTAAAAAGATCATTGTCCAGAATAGGTAACCAATCCCATGGATTGATGACCTTCTGGACTAGCTCAAGGAGGCCAAATATTTAAGAAAGATTGACGTGAAGTCAGGTTATCACCAAGTTCCTATCGAACCCTCCGATGTGTGGAAGCTTGTCATAAGATCCAAGGAGGGCATTTTCAAATGGTTTGTCATGTCATTCAGATTGATGAATGCCCCTACAACCTTCATGAGATTGATGGATAACATCTTGCGACCCTTCACCAACCTATCTTAAAATCCAAGGAGGGCCTTTTCGAATGGTTGGTCATGTCATTCAAATTAACAAGCGTCCCTACAACCTTCATGACACTGATGGAAAACATCTTGTGACCCTTCACCAATGCTTTCGTGGTGGTGTATTTAGATGACATCTTAATCTTCAGCAAGAGTTAGGAAGAGCACCTCCATCATATTCGACAGGTCCTTCAAACCCTACGCTAACACCAGTTGTGTTCTAACTTGGAGAAATGCACCTTTGGCCTGACCCATGTTCAATATTTGGGATACATCATTTATGACCAGGGTGTACATGTGGACCCATCCAAGATATAGGTCATTCGGGATTGGCCAGCCCCAACCACTCTCACACAACTCCATATATTTTTGGGTCTTGCCAATTTCTACCATAGGATTGTGTTGGGGTTCTCTCATATCACTTGGCCTTTAAGTCAAGTCAGTGAGGGTGGAGTGAAAGCAAAGTTTTTTTGGTCGGAAACCCAACAACAAGTGCTCTTTGGGTTGAAGAATCACCTCTGTTCTGCACCAGTTCTTACATTACCAAACCTGCAACAACCATTTGAGATTGAGATAGATTCCTATAACTATGTCATTTGCGCGTTTCTTACTCAACATGGACATCTAGTGGCTTTCCACAGTGAGACACTTTCAAAAATAGTCTGAAAGTACCCCACTTACGACAAAGAAATTTATTCCATTGTGCAGGCTTGCTGTCAATGGAAGCATTACATTTTGGGGAAGGAAAAGGTCATCCACACACACAACCAACCTCTACAGTCCATATAGATAGAAGGGAAGTTACAGAACGATCACCACCATAAATTGTCCACCTATTTGTAATAGTTCCATTTGAACATTAAGTATAAGAAGGGCAACACCAATAATGTTGTTGATTTCCTCAGCTGATCATTGGTCATAGCACTGAACATGATGCTCGACTCCTATGTGCACGAGACATCGGGGTGGCCGAATCTTTACAAGAGTGATCCAGAATTTAGCAGCATATAATAGACACTCCTAGAAGGGAAGCAAGTTCCAAATTTTCACCTTCAGGATGCACTGTTATGCCACCTGGGACACATCTTTGTTCTTTCAAGTGAGTGTGCCAAGTTGATTTGGGAGGCACACTATAGTTGGGTCGTTGAACATTCCGGAGTATAGAAAACAGTGGCGGTATTGCAGAAGTATTTTTATTAGCTGAAACTTCACTAGAATGTTGGGAAGTACATTAGATCCTACATTGCCTATGCCATTGCCAAACCAACCATCAAGAAGCAAGGCCTGTATATTCCTCTACCTACTCTTAGCCGACCTTGGGAATCTGTCTTCATGGATTACATGTCAGGCCTTCCTTCTACTAAGCATGAAAATGATTTCATTTTCGTGGTTGTCAATAGATTTTCTAAGATGGCCATCATGGTGGCCTGCTAGAAGAGTATCATAGTAGAGGCCACTGCTAAGCTCTTATTTGAGAAAGTATGGGTACACTTTGGGATCCCAGATTCCATTGTATCAGAGCGGGACAATAGATTCCTAAGTGCATTTTGGTCAAGTCTATGGTCGATGCTGATTACAAAACTTACTAAGTCCACAACTTTCCATCCCCAAACTAATGGACAAACAAAGGTTGTCAACCTGATGATCATACACATTCTGCACATGTACAACTCGAAGCATCCACACATGTGGGATGAAAGTCTCCCCTATGTCCAACACAGCTACAAAAGAGCTCTCCCTAGCTCAACATGCCACAACCCCTTTAAGGTAGGTCTAGGATTTTAGCCATTATGCCCCATTGATGTGGCCATACCATTTGCAACCACGAAGATAGATTCGGTTCAAGTTCATTCCGAAGCTGAAAGGGCTAACAGTTTCATTGAGTGCCAGCAAGTCCATGTTCTATTGGATAGAGCCAATTCTAAGTCCAAGCAACGCCATGATAAGCATCAAGTGTCGCACAAGTTCCAGGTGGGTGACAAAGTTTGGCTACATTGGCAGAAGGAGTGCCTTGCTCGACCCCACTGCGAGCTTCAATCACTCTTATATGGGCCATACACCATCACCAAGGCCATCGGTTACAATGCCTTCGAGCTCAACATCCCACTGTTCCTTGGTATGCACCTTGTGTTTAATGTAGATCGCCTTCAGCCATACTTTCCACCATTATTGGACACATTTGACATTGCAGAACAACTCACACCAATAGAACTCAACCCAAACTGCATGGAACAGGCCAAAACTGATCAGATCATGGACACAAAAATCAAGAACACTTGCCAATAGAAGATACAACTATATCAAGTTGTCAAAGTAGGCCAACTCCTTCACCAGGGCAAGTGGTTCACCAAGGACCAGGTGCAATAGAAATTTCCTCACCTCATGGAGGCTCTGCACCCAATGGGGACTATTTATTATTAAGGGAGGAGGAATGATCCAGGTGGATATTGGTGGCCTCCCACCTATTCCACATAGACCCTCCAATCAGTTCATTTGTTTCCTTGTTCATTTCAACATTTATTATTTTTAGCACTTTTCAGTTCCTGAACTTCCGGACTAGTTTTAACCCCCTAAACGATGTTTTTTTGGGATAGGGTAGGCCCCTACTTGTGCACAGGGGCCTAGAATGAAACCTGTAGTACTCAAAGATACCTTTCCAACAAGGTATCATACGAGCCAAATGAAGATAATATGAGCAAGTTATGACCCTGTGAAGTTGGCTACCCAACTAACACCAACGAGGCCCACAAACTCTTGGTGTTGCATTTATTGCGGTTAGGTTTTTGGTTGTTTAGGGTTTTCTCATGTTTTTCAATAATAAATAGGCCATTGAGCCTCATTGTAACATAGTTCAGAGGCATGTGGCCATGAAATGTCTTCTCATATATAAGCTACCATCACCCGAACTATCTTATTTCCATTCTGTTTGTAAGCATAATTCAATATTTTTCTATTAATGAAATGAAGTGTTTTTATGTTGCATCTTTGTTTTTATGATTATATTTGTAAATTTTTGCATTCCTATTTAAGTTCATAACACTGGTATCATAGTGGTCTACTCTTTCTATGTTTTTCTTTGCATGTCCCCAACGAGGTTAAAGTATAAGGAGTTAGGGCTTGATCTGGTTGAACCATTGCAAGATCAACCTCGCAGAACCTAAAGACCTCCTATGGTAGGAGATCCTTTCAAAAATTTTCTCAAGGAATCCCTCGAGCAATAGAGGGATACGATGATGGATAACTTTGCCCATATCCTTCAACGACTACCCACAAGCGATCCATCTTCATCCAACAGCCATTTGGAGGTGCCACACCTTTTAAGGTACAAGTTAACTTCATTATTCCCATATTCAAAGGCCTAATAGATGCAGACGTCGTAGATAAATGTTTAAATCTATTGGAAATATATTTTTCAGTTCATGACTTTTCCAATTGGGAAAAGATTACTTTTGCACTTCTTAAAGACACCCCACATGTCAAGGATTGGTGGGAAACCTATTGTGAACAAAAGGATGAGAGTGAACCCTCATTGTTTTTAGTCGCACCCACTTGGAATTATTTTTGAGACACCATCAAGGAACAACATTACCCTATTGGGAGGTATGAAGACAAATACATAAAGTGGACCACACTAAGGCAAGGAGGGGACCAAGATGTGCCAGAGTTCACAAATACTTTCCAAGCCCTTTGCACAAAGTTGGGTATCAAGGATACGAAGCGGCATTTGGTGTCCAAGTAACGCGGTTGTCTACAAAAGTACATCCAGGAAGAGATGGAGTTCCTGGACATTTCCTTGCTTGGCACGATGTATCGGTACATTGTCAAGATTGAGCAGAAGTTTAAACATAAGAAGCCAAAATTTAGATCTGTGAATCCAAAGCAAGGAAACAACACCCCAAAACCACAGAACAAAGGACCAAGCCAAGGTGGCACTACCTAGGACAATCTGTCGAAGCCACAAGAAAAGAACAACACCCTGAAGATGAAGAAGGACACAAGAAAATGTTGTGAATTCCATAAGAGCTCCACTCACAATACAAGTGAGTGGCGGGCCAAGCACTCACTAGTGGCTGAGATGAAGGCTTCTGAATCAGACGTAGGTTTCGACTTTGAATAAGAACCCGATAAGGGAACTGAAAATGGGAAGCAGATCATTGATGTGGAGCCCAGTGCCACCATGGTCACCACCAAGATCCAGAAGATTGAGCCTGAAGATCCAAAGGAGGTGGAATGCCTCTTCCACTGACAGATGTGGGAGAATGGTTCTCCGCTGCAGTTCATTATCGATAGAAGGAGCCAAAAGAACTTCATTTTAGAAGAGGTCATGAAGGGTTGGGCCTAAATACTATAGCACATCCACAGTCATACACCATCGGGTGGCTTCCCCAAGGATGAGATCTTCATGTTAGCGATGAGTGTCACCTTCCCTACAATATCAAGCCCATCATGGATGAGGTACTATGTGACATTGCTCCTCTTGAAGTTTGATGTGTATATTTAGGACAACTATACTTATGGAAGCAACATGTTGTATATGAGTCTAGACCTCGCTCTATGATTATTAATTTCTCTAATAAGTGGTACAGGATACCGAAGGTAGCCCCACCTACCGCCATCTCTTTGATCACTACTAAGCAATGCAGTAGGATCATTTCCCAGACCAAGAAATTGTTTTCCTTATGATTCACCCCTAGGGAAAGAAGAAGGTTATGGCAACAACTTCCAGGTAGGGCTCCTCTGCACAACAGTAGTAGATGGACAAGGTTGTGGAGGAGTACAAGGATATTTTCACCTCACCCATAGGGGTACCTCTGCACTGTTAGGTCAAGCACTCCATCAATCTGACCCTGCGCATGTCGCTGACCAATAGACCGATCTATCGATGCTATGTTCTAGAGAACGATCAGATCAAGAGGCAGATTTAGGAACTATTGCAGAAATGGCACATCAGGCCAAGCTCATTACCTTGTGGGAGTGCAATTGTATTGGTACAGAAGAAGGATGGGACTTGAAGGCTCTGTATTGACTATAGGGCAATGAACATGATCACTATCTAGAATAGGTACCCAATCCCACGGATTTATGACCTTCTAGACCAGCTCAAAGGGGCCAAATATTTCATAAATATTGACTTGAATTTAGGTTACCACCAAGTGCCTATCGAACCCTCTGATGTGTGGAAGACTGCCTTAAAATCCAAGGAGGGCCTTTTCGAATGGTTAGTCATGCCATTCGGATTGACAAACGCCCCTGCAACCTTCATGAGACTGATGGATGACATCTTGCGACCCTTCACCAATGGATTTGTTGTGGTGTATTTAGATGACATCTTTATCTTCAGCCAGAGTTGAGAAGAGCACCTCCACCATATTCGACAGGTCTTTCAAACTCTGCACCAACACAAGCTATGTGTTAACTTGGAGAAATGCACCTTTAGCCTCACCTAGGTTCAATATTTGGAGTACATCATTGATGAGCAGGGTGTACTTGTGGACCAATCCAAGGTACAAGTCATTAAGGATTGGCCAACCCAACTACTCTAACAAAGCTCCACAAGTTTTTGGGTCTTGTCAATTTCTACTGTAGGTTCATGTTGGGGTTCTCTTATATCACTTGGCCTTTAAGTCAAGTCACCAAGGGTGGAGCAAAAGCAAATTTTTTTATGTCAGAAACCCAATAACAAGCATTTTCGAGTTGAAGAATCACCTTTGTTCTACACCAATATTCACATTACCAGACCTGTAACAACCATTTGAGATTAAGACAATTTCCTTCGACTATGTCATTGGTGCAGTTCTTACTCAGCATGGGCATCTAGTGGCTTACCATAGTGAGACACTTTTAGACACGGTCCGAAAGTACCCCACTTACGAAAAAGAAATGTATTCCAATGTGTAGACCTTCCGTCAATGGAAGCATTACATTATGGGGAAGGAAATCGCCATCCACATAGACCATCAACCTCTATAGTTCATACATACACAAGGGAAGTTGTAGAACAATCACCATCATAAATGGTCCACCTATTTGTAACAATTCCATTTGAACATTAATTATAAGAAGGGCAGCACCAATAATGATGTTGATTGCCTCAACCAACCACCAGTCGTAGTGTTGATCATTGTGATGGACTCCTATGGGCACGAGACAATGGGGTGGTTGCATATTTACAAGAGTGATTTAGAATTCGGTAGCATATACTAGAAACTCCTGGAAGGGAAGCAAGTTCCAATTTTTCACCTTCAGGATGCACCGTTATGCCACCTGGGATACATTTGTGTTCCTTAGAGTGAGCGTGCCAAGATTATTTGGGAGGCGGACTATAGTGGGGTCGTTGTACCTTTCAAAATAGAGAAAACAATGGTGGTATTGAAGAAGTATTTTTATTGGCCAAAACTTTGCTAGGATGTTGGGAAGTACATTAGATCCTACATCGCCTACACCATTTCCAAGCCAACCATCAAGAGGCAAGGCCTGTATACTCCTCTACCTACTCCTATCCAACCTTGGGAATCTGTCTCCATGGATTACATGTCAAACCTTCCTTATACTAAGCATGACAATGATTGCATTTTCATTGTTATCGACATAGTTTCTATGATGGCTATCATGGAGGCCTGTAAGAAGAGTATCATAACAGAGGCCACTAGTAAGCGCTTCTTTGAGCGAGTATGGGTACACTTTGGGATCCCATAGTCCATTGTCTCGGATTGGGACAACAAATTCCTAAGTGCATTTTGGTCAAGTCTCTAGTCGATGTTGGATACAAAACTTATTAAGTCCATAACTTTCCATCTCCAAACTAATGGCCAAATAGAAGTTGTTAACAGGACGATCATACACATTATGTGCATGTACAACTCAAAGAATCCATGCACATGGGATGAAAGTATCCCCTGTGTCCAACATAGCTAAAACAGAGCTCTCCACAGCTCAACAGGCCACATCCCCTCTCAGGTAGGGCTGGGATTTCAGCCATTATGCCCCATTGATGTGGCCATACCATTTGCAGCCACTTAGGTAGATTTAGATCATGTTCAGTCTGAAGTTAAAAGGGTTAAAAACTTCATTGAGTGAATTCAACAAATCCACTAGCAAGTCCATGATATATTGGACAGAGCTAATGCTAATTACAAGTAGTGCCATGATTAGCATCGAGTCTCGCACAAGTTCCATGTGTGCAACAAAGTTTGGCTACATTTGCAGAAGGAGCGCTTTGCTAGACCCCACCACAGGCTTCACCTACTCCAATATGGGCCATACACCATCACCAAGGCCATCAGTGGCAATGCCTTCGAGCTCAGAATCCCATTGTTCCTTATTATGCACCCAGTGTTCAATGTAGATTGCCTTCAGCCATACTTTCCACCATTGTTGAACACATCTGACAGTGCGAAAAAACTCACACCAATAGATCTCAACTCAGTCTGCATGGATAGACCACAACTGATTAGATCATGGACACACAGATCAATAACACTCACCAATAGAGGATACATCTATATAGAGTTTTCAAAGTAGACCAACTCCTTCACCAGGGTAAGTGGTTCACCAGGGACCAGGTTCAACAAAAAATTCCTCACTTCATGGAGGCTTTGCACGCAATGGGGACAATTGCGTTCCAAAGGGGAGATGAATGATCCAAGTGGATATTGGTGGACTCCTACTTATTCCACCTAAACCCCTAGTTAGTTTCATCTGTTTCCTTTTTCATTTCAACATTTACTGTTTTTAGCATTTTTTTGGGTCCTGAACTTCCAGAGCAATTTTGACCCCCTAAACGGCATTTTTTTGGGGTCTATCGCAGGCCCATAATTATGGATAGGGGCCTATAGTGAAACCTGTAGTACGCAGAGAGACCTTTCCAACAAGGTATAGTACGCACCAAACGGAGATAATATGACCAAGTTATGACCCCAAGAAGTTGGCTACCCAGGTAACCCCAATGAGGCCCACAAACTCTTGGTATTACATCTCCTAGGGTTAGGCTTTTTGTTGTTTAGAGTTTTCTCGTGTTTTGTAATAGTAAATAGGCCCTTAAGCCTCATTGTAACATAGTTTAGAGGCATGTATCCATCAAATCTATTCTCATATATAAGCTACCGTTGCCCGAGCTATCTTATTTCTATTTTGTTTGTCAGCATAGTTCAATATTTTTCTATTTATGAAATGAAGTGTTTTTCTGTTGAATCTCTATGTTTATGATTATATATTGTGTTCATGTTTAAGTTTAGATCAATGGTATCAGAGCGGTCTACTCTTTCTCTATTTTTATTTGCATGTCCCCAATGAGGTTATGGTATAAGAAGTTAGGGCTTGATCTGGTTGAACCATTGCAAGATCAGCCTCGCAGAACAAAATGACCTACCATGGGAGAAGAAAAGCAAGACGAGGGGGCAGGAGATCCTTCCAAAAAAATTCTCGAGGAACCCCTTGAGTGACAGAGGGATGCGATGATGGATAACTTATCCCAAACCCTTCGACAACCACCCACAGGTGATGCATCTTCATCCAACAGCCACTCTGGAGGCGCCACTCCTTTTAAGGTACAAGTTAACTTTGATATTCCCATATTTGAAGTCCTGATATATATAGACACCATAGATGAATGGTTAAATCTATTGGAAGGATATTTTTATTTCATGAGTTTTGCAATCTAGAAAAGATTACTTTTACACTTCTTAAAGATGCCCCACATGTCAAGGATTGGTGGGAAACCTACTATGAACAAAAGGATGAGAGTGAACCCTCATTGTTTTCAGCTGCACCCACTTTGAATTATTTTGGAGATGCTATCAAGGAACAATATTAACCTGTCAGGAGCTATGAAGACAAATATGTATATTGGACCATGCTACAGCAAGGAAGGGACCAAGATGTGTCAGAGTTCATAATACTTTCCATACCCTTCACACGAAGTTGGGTATCAAGGATACTGAGTGACATTTGGTGCTGAAGAACTGCAACTGTATACATAAGTACATCCAAGATGAGATGGAGTTCCTAGACATTTTTGCGCAGCATGGCATGTTGGTACTTTGTCAAGATTGAGCAGAAGTTTAAACAAAAGAAGCGAGACTTTGGATCCGTGAATCCAAAGTAAGGAAAAAGCACCCCCAAATCACAGAACAGAGGACCAAGCCAAGGTAGCGCTACCTAGGACAACTCGCCGAAGATGAAGAAGGACAAGGGAAAACGGTGTGAGTTCCATAAGATCTCCACTCACAATAAAAGTGAGTATCAGGCCAAGCAGTCACTGGTGGTTGAGCTGAAGGCTTCCGAATCAAATGCAGGTTCCGACTCTAAATCAAAACCCGATAAGGAAACTAACAAAGGGAAGAATATCATTGGTCGGAGCCCAGTGCCCACATGGCCACCACCAAGATCTAGAAGATTTAGCCTGAAGATCCAGAGGAGGGGGAATGCCTCTTCCACCCACAAATGTGGGTGAAGGGTTTTCTACTGTAGTTCATTGCTGAGAGCGGGAGCCAAAAGAAACTCATTTTAGTAGAGGTCATGAAGCAGTTGGGCTTAAATACTATAGCATATCCACATTCGTATACCATCGGGTGGCTTCACCAAGGATGAGATCTTCATGTTAGTCAACAGTGTCGCCTTCCCTACAGCATCAAGCCCTTCACAGATACAGTTTTGTGTGACATTTATCCTCCTAAAGTTCATGATGTATTGTTAGGACAACCATACTTGTAGAAGCGACATGTTGTATATGAGTCTAGACCTCGCTCTATGATTATTAATTTGGCTAATAAGTTGTACAGGGTACCATAGGTAACCCCGCCTACCGCCATTTATTTGATCATTACAAAGCAATGTAGTAAGATCATTTCCCAGACTAGGAAATTTGTTTTTCTTATTATTTTCCCCAGGGAAAGAAGAAGGCTGTGGCCACGACTTCTAGGTAGGGCTCCTTTGCATAGTAGCAGCAGATGGACAAGGTCATTGAAGAGTACAAGGATATTTTCGCCACACCCATAGGGGTACCTCTGCACTATAAGATCAAGCACTCCATCGATCTGACACCGGGTGCATTGCTGCCCAGTGGATCGATCTATCGACACTCTGTTCTAGATAATGATGAGATCAAGAGGCAAATTCAAAAACTATTGCAGAAAGGGAACATCAATCCAAGCTCATCACCTTGTGGGAGCGTGATTGTATTGGTACAAAAGAAGGATGGGAGCTAGAGGCTCTATATTGACTATAGGGCACTGAACAAGATCATTGTCTGAAATAGGTACCCAATCCCCTGGATTGATGACCTTCTAGACCAGCTCAAAGGGGCCAAATATTTTAGAAATATTGAATTGAAGTCAGGTTATCACCAAGTGCATATCAAACCCTCTGATGTTTGGAAGACTGCCTTAAAATCCAAGGAGGGACTTTTCGAATGGTTGGTCATGTTGTTAGAATTGATGAACATCCCTGCAACCTTCATGAGACTAATGGATGACATCTTGTGACCCTTCACCAATGGATTCATGGTGGTGTGTTTAGATGACATCTTGATCTTTAGCAAGAGTTGGGAAGAGCACCTCCACCATATTCGATGGGTCCTTCAAACCCTGCACCAACACAAGTTGTGTGGTAACTTGGAGAAATGCACCTTTGGCCTAACCCAGGTTCAATATTTGGGGTACATCATTGATGAGAACGGTGTAAATGTGGACCCATCCAAGATACAAGTCATTCGAGATTAGCCAACCCCAACCACTCTAACAGAGCTCCGCAACTTTTTGGGCCTTGCAAATTTCTACCATAGGTTTATGTTGGGGTTATCTCATATCACTTGGCCTTTAAGTCAAGTCACCAAGGGCAGAGCGAAAGTAGAGTTATTTTGGTTGGAAACCCAACAAAAATCATTCTCCAAGTTGAAGAAGCATTTCTATTATCCACCAGTGCTCACATTACCAAACTTGCAACAATTGTTTGAGATTGAGATAGATGCCTTTGACTATGCTATTGGTGTGGTTCTTACTCAACATGGGGATCCACTAGCTTACAATAGTGAAACAATTTTAGATACAATCTGAAAAAGTACCCCACTTGTGAAAAATAAATGTATTCCATTGTGTAGGCCTGCCATCAATGGAAGCATTACATTTTTGGGAAGGAAACTGTCATCCACACAAACCAATGACCTCAAGGAAGTTGCAGTACGATCACCATAAAAAATGGTCCACCTATTTGCAACAGTTCCATTTGAACATTAAGTATAAAAAGGGCAGCACCAATAATGTTGTTGATTGCCTCAACTGATCACCTATCATAATGTTGATCATTGTGCTTGACTCATGTTGGCAAGAAACATCAAGGTGGCTACAACTTTACAAGAGTGGTCCATAATTCGACAACATATACTAGACACTCTTCGAAGGGAAGAAAGTTCCAAATTTTCACCTTCAGGATGCACTGTTATGCTACCTGGGACACACTTGTGTTCCTTCAAGTGAGCATGCCAAGATGATTTGGGAGGCGAGCTACAGTCAGGTCGCTGGAAATTTCAGAGTAAAGAAAACAGTGGCAGTATTGGAGAAGTATTTTTATTGGCCGAAACTTCATCAGGATGTTGGGAAGTACATTAGATCCTACAATGCCTGTGCCATTTCCAAACCAACCATCAAGAAGCAAGGCCTGTATACACCTCTACCTACTCCTATCTAACCTTGGGAATCTGTCTCCATGGATTACATGTTGGGCCTTCCTTCTACTAAGCAACAATTTTATTTTCGTTGTCGTCGATAGATTTTCTAAGATGGCCATCATGGTGGGTTGCAAGAAGAGTATCATAACAGAGGCCACGGCTAAGCTCTTCTTTTAGTGAGTATGGGTACACTTTGGGATCCCATGATCCATTGTCTCAGATCGGGACATCATATTCCTAAGTGCATTTTGGTCAAGTCGCTGGTCGATACTGGATACAAAACTTACTAAGTCCACGATTTTCCATCACCAAACCTCTATTAAACAAGATGATCGTACACATTGTGCGCATGTACAACTCAAAGCATCCACGCATGTGGGATGAAAGTCTCCCCTATGAAAAACGGAGATAGAACAAAGCTCTCCACAACTCACCAAGTCATAGGCCCTTTCAAGTAGGGTTGGGATTTCATCCATTACACCCCATTGATGTGGCCATACCATTTGCAGCCACTCAGGTAGATTTGGCTCACGTTCAGTCCAAAGCTGAAAGGGATAACAAATTCATTGAGTGCATTCAGTACATCTGTCGGTAGGTCCATGATATATTGGACAAATCTAATGCTAAGTACAAACAGTGCCATGGTCAATATCAAGTGTTGCACAAGTTCTAGGTGGGCGACAAAGTTTGGCTACATTTGCAAAAGGAGTGCCTTGTTGGACCCCACCACAAGCTTCACTCGCTCTAATATGGGTCATACACCTTCTCCTTCAGCATCCCACCGTTCTTTGGTTTGCACCCAATGTTCAATGTAGATCTCCTTCAGCCATACTTTCCACCATTATTGGACACATCTAACATTGCAAAACAACTCACACCAATAGAGCTCAACCCTGACTGCATGGAAAAGGCCACAACTGATCAGATCATGGATACAAATATTAAGAACACTTGCCAATAGAGGATACAGCTATAACAAGTTGTCAAAGTAGGTCAACTCCTTCACTAGGGCAAGTGGTTCACCGGGGACGAGGTTCAACAGAAATTTCCTCACCTCATGGAGGCTCTGCACACAATGGGGACCATTGCATTCCTAAGGGGGGAGGAATAATTGAGGTGGATATTGGTGGCCACCCACCTATTCCACCTAGACACCCTAGTTAGTTTCATCTATTCCCTTGTTCATTTCAATATTTACTATTTTTAGTAGTTTTTCAGGTCCCAAACTTCCAGAGCAGTTTTGAACCCCTAAACAATATTTTTTTAGGGTTTGCGGCTGGCTTGTAGCTATAGGTAGGGGAATGTGGTGAAACCTGTAGTAATTAGAGAGACCTTACCAACAACGTAAAGTACATGCCAAACGGAGATAATATGACCAAGTTACGACCCCAGGAAGTTGGCTACCCAGTAACCCCAACGGGGCCCACAAACTCTCGGTGTTACATCTCTTGGGGTTAGGGTTTTGGTTGCTTAGTGTTTTATCATGTTTTCCAATAATAAATAGGCCCTTGAGCCTCATTGAAACACAATTCAAAAGCATGTAGCCACCACATCTCTTCTCAGAGATAATCTATCATCACCCAAGCTATCTTATTTCCATTATGTTTATAAGCATAGTTCAATATTTTTCTATTAATGAAATGAAGTGTTTTTCTGTTGCATCTCTGTGTTTATGATTATATCTGTAATTTTTTGCATTCTTTTTTAAGTTTGGATCATGATGCATCAATGCTTCTTAGTGATTCTCAGATAAGTATGAGACCCCTATGCTCAGATCTATTGTTTAAACAAGTAGAATGCATATTTGTGACATGTTTGACGAAATGCCTGTCATGGCTAGTAGGGGTCCAATCAATTACTTATTCAATTATTTGCATATATATCATTGTTTCGATGTTATTTTTCATTTTTGGAAGGTTCATGGAGTTATGTGTAGTGGCCTGATTCCTGACCCTTAAAAAGTGGTATAGAATCTAGAATTGTTGGCACAGAACTACCTGGAAAGGTCCCCAATCGTACGCATGTCTTGTTGTGGGAGTGACTGGAGGGTTCCAGTCGCATGCATTCCCATGTCATGCAAGTGACTGAGGATTTAATGCAGCGAAAGTTCATTTTTTCTCAGGGGATGGTCACCTAGATGGGTTGGATGGCTCTTGGGGGTTTCGTTGCATGTGTAGAAGGTCATGTTGTCTATGTTCTATCGGCTCCACTTCCTTAGCTATTACATAGGGAGTTGAATTGTATCATAGTAACTCTTCATCACATGTTTATCTAAGTTGGCCGGTTGCTTGGGTAGATGTGGGAGGAGGGTGTTACAAAGTTGTATCAAAGCAGGTTTCGTTCTCTTTGGGGGATGTCTAGTTTTTTTTCTCTTTGGGTGATATATGATACCACATAGTGATATCAGGGCATGGTTCAACAATTGTACTAGATGGGTGAAATTTGTTTATCATGCATGCATGTAGGTTGTATATGTTCTTATTATGTATGCATGGTAGTAGTCATTTTTACAGTTGTGTTTTCATGTAGGAGTTGATAATGTTGTTGTTGGGATGTGTTTTTCATGAATGCATGTCAGCTGTATATGCATTTGTTATGGATATTAGTGTCTATATATTGTTATGCATGCATTGTCACAGTTATGGTTATACATGAATAGTAGGTCAGACATGCATTTTGAGGTCATTGTATTTAATTAGGTCATCATGATGTTATTGGTATGTTATGATGCTAATGTGTTGGTTGAGATAGAGTAGGAGATGTAGACCATCAAAATGAAGTTGCGGCACTAGACTTCGGGGTAAGAACAGATCGTCATATAGGTTTATATGGTGGGTATGCAGGTATGTTGGTTAATGGTTGTTATAAGCATTAGGGTTATTTACATGTTTGTTAGTCTATGGTTATTTTGGTTACATGCGTGGCAGATGCTAGTGAATCACTGTGGTCATATGCACGTGTCAAACTGTCACGAATAATAGTAACTTCTTATTATATGCATTGTTGTTGTTGGTCTATGATAGTTAGCTTGATGATTATGTTATATGTTATTGATAAGTATGTTATATTTAACTTGTTGATTGTTATATGATAGTTAACTTGATGATTAGGGTCATTGCATTAAGATCTTGATGTTATATGTATCATGCTAAATTGGATTGGCATATGCAAATGGTTATGGTTACGATATTTAGGTATGATTCAACTTATTTGTGACATTGTGTTGTACTAATCTAGAATGACTATGCATATGTGATTGTTATGCATGAATGACAGTTATTAATGAGCTTATGGTGTGAATATGTTAGCTAGTTATTTTTATGGATATCCACTGGGGCTTCATTAAATGAACCTATGAAATATCACGTGCATTCATGGCATATTAAACAATACCCTTAATTTGATTAAATATTAGAAAATACTCCTAAAAATCACATTATTTAACCCCCTATCGATACGAACCCAATACACCTTACCAATTTAAATAGCCCCTACTTCCACTAGATATTGTAGGTATCCATTTTTTCACTAACATTTTTTATACCCCTTTATATTTTTTCATTAACTTTGAGCTCCATGTTTTATACCTGCGAATATAAAAACCATTTACCCCTATATATCCCCCAATATATTATGCCATTTTTTTCCTCAATATATATCCCCCAATATGAACCCATGTGGTATGGTATTTCTCCCCCAGTGAAGCTCCTGTGTGGATATTGTGACCTTATTTAGGATTAATTTTATGTGTTGTGAAGTTATATCATGCTAATCTAGATTGATTTTGCAAACAAAATAGCCCCCCAAGATACATGAAGGTATGAATTTGCTTATGTCGCATATTTAGTGTTTGAGTGTTTGGTGTCTATTAGTTCGTCTAGTTGATTCATCTAACATGGTACATTTATAGTTTGTTTTAATGTTTGACTAATTGCATCTATAAGACTGCATGAAGGAATGATCTTGTTTTAAGATGGTTCTACTAATACATATGTGCTGAGATAACTAATATGTACTTGGGTGTAAGTAGGTGATAGTTGTAGCATTATGTCGTATGATTGTTAGTTTATTATGACCTAGTTGTTAGACTTGGTAAAGGTTGATTTCAAATTAATATACATGATGTCTTCATCTTTGGAACATGAGACTGACACGTGTGAGAAGTTGCAAGGAAACATGCTTGGCATGTTAGAAAATTATATATTACAGAGCAATGGAACACATAAAATATTGCAAAAATATCCACACAGAAAACACATAAAACAAGAGAGACACAGATATACGTGGTTCACCCAGTTTGGACTACATCCACGCAGAAACAACCAGTCCTTCCTCTTATGTTATCCAACAAACTGAAGAGATATAACCTACAACAAATCCGTTGTAATTCCCTCTTTGCTCTCAATCTCCCCTCTCTTCCTCACTCTAAATATAGATCTACATAAGCGCAATACAATTCCCTCATATATAAAGAGGGGTTGCCTTCTAGGGAAAAAACCCTAAATTAAACATAACTTCTATCGTCAGATCTCTGCCTAATGAACAACCCAGATTGACTATGAAATTACAAAATTTTACAAGGAAATTTTACATCTATTTTTAGTTGCGGGGGCACTGCTCCCGATCCCCTCACAAGGGGGGGGGGGTGCTCCCAAAGGTCACAACCCCCCCCTAGACCCCCCTTGTAGCGAGTATTTTACAAGTGGTGCTTCCGCCCCATTATGAACTGGGGTCCAATGCAGTGATACCTTTGAATACATAAGATAATTAGGCTCCACACCCAACCATCTCCCACTTGGAGACTGATTATAGCAACTCCACCATTACTTCATTTGTTGGACAACGACTCCACTTTGGACCTGGATGTTTCTCATCTTCTTCATCATACTTGAAGAAAAATTGAAACTGAGCAGATTCTTAGTTTCTCCTTGGTTACAACTTTTGTTAACATATCTGTACGATTTTGGTTAGTGTGTATATTTTCCAACTTCAACTGTCCATCTTCCAATGCTGACCCTATGAAATGGTACTTGAGCTATAGATGTTTAGTCTTGGAATGAAATGCAGAGTTCTTTGCAAGATGTATGGAACTCTGGTTGTCACTGTATAACCTGCCCAACTCTTGCTTCTTACCCAATTATTCCAGAAACCTTTGTAACCAAATCATTTCTTTACAAGCCTCTGTAGCAACAACATACACTTCTTCTATTGTTGAGAGTGCAACAACACTTTGCAGTTTTGAGACCCAACTGACAGTTGTTCCACCTACAGTAAACACATACCCTGCTGTGCTCCTCCTGTTAGCTCTATCACCCACCATATCTATATCAACATATCCCTGTAGAGCAATGTATGAACCACCAAAGCATAATGCTTGATTTGTGGTACCTCCAAATACTTGAGAATCCACTTCACCACCATCCAATGTTCTTTTGCTGGATTGTTCATGTACCTACTTACAACTCCCACTGCATGTGCAATATCAAGCCTTTTGCAAACCATTGCATACATTAAGCTTCCAACTGCTAATGCATATGGAAATTTAGACATATAAGCCATTTTTTCTTGATTCTTGGGACACTCCTCCTTACTTAATTTGAAATGGCTAGCAAAAGGTATACTAACTGGTTTTTCATTCTACATATTAAACCTTTTCAACACCTTTTCTTTGTACTCACTCTGAGACAATATTAATTTGCGATTCTTCATGTCTCTAGTTATTCTCATACCAAGGATTTGTTTTGCAACACCGAAATCCTTTATTGCAAATGAGTTTGCCAATTTTCTTTTGAGCACATTTATTTACTACATGTTAGAACCTGCAACAAACATGTCATCTACATACAATAACAATATAATATAGCTCCCATCATTTTGCCTTTTGAGATAAATACAATGATCAGAGTGACATCTAGTATAACCTTGTTCAAACAAAAACCTGTCAAATTTTAGATACCACTGCCTTGGAGCCTGTTTTAAGCCATACAAGCTCTTCTTCGACTTGCACACTAGTTTCTCCTTTCCTTTTACCTCATATCCTTGTGGCTAGTGCATATATATCTATTCCTCCTAATCCCCATGGAGAAATTTTGTCTTTACATCTAACTGCTCAAGATGCAAATCTTCAGCTACAACTAGACTTAAAATAGTTCTGATTGAAGTCATTTTAACAATAGGAGAAAATATCTCATCAAAGTCTATACCCTTTTTCTATGCAAACCCTTTCACCACAAGTCTAGCTTCATAATTTTTTCTACCTCTATCTTCTTCCTTCAACTTGTAAACCCTTTTATTCTGCAATGTTGTTTTACCTGTAGGCAACCTGACTAAGTCCCAAGTTTGTTTATGTGTTAAGGAGTCCATCTCTTCTTTCATGGATTGCTCCCACTTCTTCTTGGTTTCTACTTGTAATGCTTCTTTGTAACATTCTGGTTCACCATAATCAATCAACAATACATAATATAATGAAGGAGAGTATCATTCAGGTGGTCTACTTATCCTGGTAGATCTTCTAACACCACTTTCAGGTGTTTGAGGTACTTTTTACTGTTGTGGTTGTTGTTCTGGATGTTGATCATTATGATTTTCAGGCACCATCACTTTTTCTGTGATCTCGTCAAGTACTGTGTATTCTTCATTTTCTTTTTCCCATTTCTTTTCCTGCAGATGATCCTTATACAAAACCTTTTCATTGAATATGACATCTTTGCTCCTAATTATTTTGTGTTTTTCATAATCATAAAAGTGATAACCAAAATCATTAACACCATATCCAATAAAGGTACATCTCTTTGATTTTGCCTCAAGCTTTGTTCTATTTTCTTTACTAAAGTCGACAAAGGCTTCACAACCAAAAGTCTTTGAAAAAGAGTAGTTTACCTTTTTACATGTCCATGCTTCCTCTAGAATACCACCATACAAGGAACTTGAAGGCCCTCTGTTTATTAGATAAACAACAATATCTACAGCATCTTCGCAAAATTGTAAAGGCAATCCTGAATGCAATCTCATGCACCTTGCACACTCCATGGTTGTCCTGTTCATCCTTTTTGACACACAATTTTCTTATGTTGTTCCTGGAACTATCTTCTCTCTGCAAATTCCATTCTCTAAATAATACCTGTCAAAATCTTTGTTGCAATATTCACCTCCATTATCTGATCTGAGACACTTCAACCTTTTTCATGTCTCATTTTCAACCAAAGTTTTCCATTTCTTAAAAGTATCAAATACATCATATTTATTTCAAATACAATAAATCCAGGTTTTTCTAGTTGCATCATAAATAAAAGTAACATAATAATGAGAGCCACTGAGAGATGATAACTGAGTAGGTCCCCATACCTCTGTATGCACAAGCTCTAATTTTTCGCTCTTCTTTTATTTCCAAACTCTGAGGAACCTGACTCTCTTCTATTTTCCATAAACACAATTCCCACTGAATTTTAAATAAACATGCTTCAAACCTAGCAACAAATTTCTTGAGTGAAGAATCTGCATCCCCTTCTCACTCATGTGCCCGAGCCTATGATGCCACAATGTCGTATCTTCTCCTATAGAGGTTAAAGCATTAACAGAATTAGAAATATCATTACATAAATACAATGTACAAACCTTTTCTCCTTTTTCTATAACCAGGGATCCTTTAGTGACCTTCCAGGTTTTATCTGTAAAAGTAGTCACACAACCTTCACCTCCTAACTACCTTGTTGAAATAAGATTTTTCTTTAGATCTAGAACACGCCTTACCTCCTTCAATAGCTATTTGTTTTCATTCTGTTATTTTATGAAAAATGTACCCATTCCAATTATTTTACAGGGTTTATCATCACCCAATCGAACCAGTCCAAAGATCTCCTTGAACATAATCATGAAATGTTTCCTATCAGGCGTGGCATTGAATGAGGCCCCTGAATCTACCACCCAAGAATCAATAATGTTTTCTAAAGAAAGAATCAAATAATCTTACAACACGTCACCTGTTACATTCACTTCATGATTATTTTCTTGTTGTGCATCTCCTTCTTTTCCCTTCTGAGACTTGCAGTCTTTCTTCAGGTGTCCTTTCTTCCCGCATTTCCAACACACTATCCCCGATCTGGACTTGGATCTTCCTTTTCTTGGCTTACTATGATATCCAAGGCTCTTTCCTCTTTCCATTTTTCTTCCCCTAGTCTATCTAGTCAACGCATTACGTGATGTCTCACCGGAGCTTTTCCGTCACATTTCCTCGCTAAGGATTGCACTGACAACATCATCAAACTTTAAAGTACTAGACCCAAAGACAGAGTTACTAATGGCCATAACTAAACCATTCCAACTTTTTGGAAATGAGCACAGAAATAACGGAGCCCTAACTTCATCATCAAAAGTTAACCCTACATAACTTAACTGGCTGGTAACTGTATTAAATTCATTTAAATGATTAGCAACAGATCCACCTTTTGACATTTTCATATTAAATAAACGTTTCATAAGAAATACCTTATTTGAGGCCGAGCGTTTTTCATGTAGTTTGGCCAATGTCGACATTAAACCCTCTATTGTTGTTTCCTTTGAAATATTAAATGCTACTGACGTCGCTAGGCATAGCCATATTGTTCCAAGTTCCTTTCTATCGAGAATATCCCATTCTGTGTCTATCATACTTGTTGGCTTCTTTGCCTTTCCGCTCAATGATTGGTATAGATCTCTCTAATACAGATAATCTTCCATTTGCATCTTCCACAGCTGGTAGTTTTGGCCATTAAATTTTTCGACCTTAAACCTACCATCTTCTGTCATTGCTCCCACTCAAACCAAGAACCCTTCTCCCCTGTGAGTTTATCAGCCAAATAAACCTGGCTCTGATATTAGTTGTTAGAAAATTATATATTACAAAGCAATGGAAAACATAAAATATTGCAAAAATATACACACAGAAAATGCATAAAACAAGAGAGACACAAATATACATGGTTCACCCAGTTTGGGCTACGTCCACAGAGAAACAGCCAATCCTTCCTTTTATATTATCCAGCAAACTGAAGAGATACAACCTACAACAAATCCACTGTAATTCCCTCTTTGCTCTCAATCTCCTCTCTCTTCCTCACTCTGAATATAGATCTACATAGATGCAATACAATTCCCTCATATATAGCGAGGGGTTGCCTTCTAGGGCAAAAATCCCTAAATTAAACATAACTTCTACTGTTAGATCTTCACCTAATGAACAACCCAACTTGACTATGAAATTACAACATTTTACAATGCAATTTTACATCTATTTTTAGCTTCGAGGGTGTTTCCCCTGATCCCCCACTAGGGGGGGCTCCCAAAGGTCGCAGCCGCCCCCCTTGCAGTGACTATTTTATGGGCTTCGTTTCTGCCCCATTATAAACTGGGTTCCAATGTGGCGATACCTTTGAATACAGAAGATAATCAGGCTCCAAAACCAACATGGCATTAGCTTGACAAGGTAAGAGTTGATGTGTTTATATAACTAATAGTTGGGTGATGTGACAGTGCATAATAAGACTCAATTGCAACAAGGAAAAGGTAAAAGAAACGAATTGGGTGAAAATTCCTTTGGTTGTGTTTGGAAACCGCAATTCCAAATGAATGAGTGCTTTGCATACATCAAGTCTTCTTGACCTTGATTTTGTTTGACATTATGTGGATATGTGTTATATTAATGAACATGTATTTAACAGGTATAACAACTAGTTTCCAGTTATGGATGGATTTGTCAAGGGAATTGGAGTCCCTTGAGAGATGGCATGGACGTGTTCAGTTACAAGGCATTGTGCTTGACACAACAAGGTAAGGTAACTAGTATGTTGTTATGTACTGACATTTATGTGTTTATGGAAATATGATGCAGGGGATTGCATGGAAAAGAGACTACCATGAAATTCTGAAGAAGGCTTAGGTTGAGATTTCCTTTGGAAGCACTAGGAACTATGGGGATTGAGTCATGGTGTTTGTTGCTAGTCTTGTGTTTTTGGTATTTTGTAATTTGTTGTACTTGATTTGCAGCTTTGATTATGTATAGTGTATGGCCATACCAGTTTGTTTACGGTGTCATATTGTTATTGATTTTCATGGTTTTATTTTTGTTTATTTTTTCTTCCCTTTTATGTTTTGAGGGCCTTGGGAATTGGTTGGGAAAGAGGAAATTTAATGGAGCTCAGGGAGAGATGAATGAAACCTAACAGATAATGTAAGACTCAGATGAAGTTGGTGCATATATGGGAAGCTATAGGCAATAGTATGATAGTCGATTGGATTGGTTCGATCCATTGGTGTAAATGGACAGTGGCAGTGCAGTCATAAGCAAGGTAATCAGGAAAGGTATGGTAAATATATTTGAGTCTTCATATGCCTTGGCTATGTTGGGAACTATTGTTCTCAATATTGTGTATGGATAAAGGGCATTCTCTTAACCTTAACCTTATGTTATTTGGTAATTATGTTGATGTTTATATATGTATACATATATGTATGTATGTATGTCGTGTTTGAAAAGGTTGTTATGGATCATGGTTGTTTAATGATAATGTTTATATGTATATATGTGTCTATGTATGTCGTTTTCTGACAAGATCATGATTGTTTTATGCTAATGTTTATGTATATGTATGTGTGTGTGTATCTATGTGACTGTCTGATAGAGTTGTCATGGATCATTCTTGTGGAGGAATAATTTCTTATGCAGTTGAATGGCATGAAGAGGTTCATGGCCTTATGAGGAATCAAGTGGGAAGAATAGCCCTGACAAATTTATGAGGCCAGTATCATGCGTATATTATTTGGTATTATGTGTTTATAATATGCCTATGTTTTGGATAGGTAATGCTGAGAGATACAACAGTGGAATGAAAACAGTGTGATCCACGACATGCTAGGGTAAACATGGATGACAAAGAGACACTGGAAGCAAGGTTGTTTTGTAGAGATAGTTTGGTTTTGGATGTGCGTTGCTATTGTAGTGTATATGTTGTGCATATTGTATATTCAGTTATTGTACCTATGGTGTTGTGTTCCTGTTGTATATATGTTGTTGTGTGTATATTACATATGCAATGTTGGGTATACATGGTGTTATGTACATGTCATATTTGCAGTGTTGTGTACATATTGTACTGTATTCATGATGGACATGTAGTGTTGTGTGCATATTAGATATGTGGTGTTGTGTACATATGGTGATATGTACATGTTGTATATGTAGTGTTATGTACATATTGTGTTGTGTGCATGTTTTACATGAGGTGCTATTTACATATGGTGTTGTGTGCATGATTGTACATGTTGTACATGTGGTGTTGTGTGCAGGTGGTGTTGTGTACATGTCGTGCATGTGGCGTTGTGTACATGTGGTGTCGTGTACATGTCATGCATGTGGTGTTGTGTACATGTGGTATTGCGTACACATTATACAGGTGGTGTAGTGTACATGTGACAATGTGTACACATTGTACAGGTGGTGTTGTGTACATGTGATGTTGTACACACGTTGTGCAAGTGGTGGTGTGTACAAGTGGTACTATGTACATGTACATATGGTATTGGTGTACATGTGATATTGTTTGCATGTCATACATGCTGTGTTGCAGGCATGCGGTACTTTATATGTGCATTGTATAGTTGTGGTATCATGACATGTGTATTCGTTATGTTGTATTATGTGTATGTATATGTATTGTCTTGTCTTGTACACCAGATGTAAGTGTATATGTTGTATATCAAGTGTAAGTGCTTGTAATGTATAGTGTTGCATGTCATGTGTGGTTGTATGCTTGTGGTGTACATTATGTGTATGTGTACATGGTTCAAGAGAAGGCACTGGGTGGTTATCGAGGGTGGCAACTGATCCAATATGCATACAAAAAGGATCGATTAAAGGATAAGTATCAATATTTTATTTATGTCTTATTATGCATGTAATCTATGATTTTGATTTATGATGGTGATATGTGATCTATGATTTTGGTTTATGATGATTGCATGTGATTCATGATTTTGATTCATGATGGTTGTGTTTTGATCTAACCGGACGTGATATGTTTATACATGATGATTTGGTCAAGAGCTAGTTTGAATTGTTGTGACATGGAAGTGAATAGGATTGCAAGTGTACCTTATTGATAGACCATCGATGAGGTAAGATGTGAATTTATTTCAATTTATTTTGAGTCTAATGGAGATTATGTGATTGGTATAGGAAGCATGGAAATTCCTAGTTGGATGATTGAAACCGACTGCAAAAATTAACAGTGTCAGTGAAAGGAATTGAAACAGGTAGTAGTATGATGCTAAAACACTTCAAGAGCAATTCCATAGTGGGGCACTGGTACCCAATAGTGTCCATTAATTTCCACGAGAATTATATTACTGGTATGATGGTTTTGAGGCAAGGATATACCTTGGTTTTTGGACCTTCCAATGTGAGGAAATCTTGCTAAGGGAGGGGTCAGACAAGGGACTTTGTAGCAGAGAAGGGGATGCGCATGGAACTTGGAAGGTGTGTGACTGCATGGAGGGGGTGACCAGATTTCCTGAGGGACTGTGTAGTAGAGAAGGGAAGGACAAGGAATTATTTTTCTTGGTCATTAGTATTTTTGGATGGAATTAAATGCACATTGGGAGTGCGCCCTGGAACAATAATCCGATAACTATTCACTTAGAGGACAAGTGGTGCAAGATTGTAGCACTAGACATTGGATGCAACTCGGGCTTTGCCAGAGAATTCTGGACTTCCTGGGAAGGAGGCAAATCCTAGTATTACTTTGAGGGTGGAGGTGTGAGCCTCTAGATTCCCTTGTTGCAGATGCAGGCATCATATCCATTTATTTGTTGGTTGAGAAAATGTGTATATCTGTATATTATTGTAAATACTGTATCAAGCTAGATTTATATACCTTCATAAGAAATATTATTATTTTCTAGTTGAAGCAAATGTGTATAAGAGTATATCTGGTTGTTATTGTAAATATTGTAATAAGTTGTGTTACAAAGCTCCAATAAGTAGTATGTTGTTATGTTTTAGCAGAATATTATTGTAAATACTGCAACAAGTTGTGTTATAAAGCTCCATAGGCAGTATGTTTTGTGTTCAACGGTTTGCTAGTTTGTAGGTGTCATTGAACACCGAGGATAATGTTCCCCCAAGGTGGAGGGTTTTGTAACAACCCTGGTTAAAAATCCATGTAAAAAAAATATAAGACCAAGGTCATGGGACAAGTATTCCAGGATGAATGGTGGGAAAAACATCCTAGTGTGGTGTCACTTCGGTTTCTTAATGGCTAAAGCAAATTGGCAAAGGAAATGGTAAAAGCTTTGGAAAGGCAATAGGAATTATTTGATATTTATTTATGAAAATAATGGAAAATAGGAGAAAAGGAAGGTGAAAGGTCACAGGTTGCACATGAGGAGGAAAATGAAGAAAATAAGGAAAATGGAGAAAATAGAGGCCTCATTGATAAAAAGGCTTATGAGGGTCAATTTGTAAGATATTGATATGTTAAGTTTTGGAGCTCTCATTCTATTATCTCTCTCTCATACTCTTGGATACTTAGATTTTTCTTCGAGCGCTCTTGGACTGTGGCATACTTGGGATTTGGAGCAAGACGGAAAAGAAAAAGTAGGAATTAAGCACAAGGGGGCATCGAGATCAAGAACTACAATGAATTTTACTTGTAGGTATCGAGTTGCATGTATGATTTACTTACTATTTTTGGAATTCATTGCAGATGCATGTGGTTTCTTGGTTATGATATGTCATTGGCATGGAGGATTTCTTGGATTGACCATGGTTTTGCCTAGCCTTGTCACTTCCTGGATAGCCATGGTGTTATGGGAGTCTTTTCCCTTCTTTTTTTTTTGGTTGGTTCTCATGTTCCTTTGGTTGTGGGTTGAGTTATTAGTTCCTAGAGCCTTAGTTGGAAAAAAACTCTAGAGCGTTGTAACAACTTAGTTGAAAAATCGCTCTGGAGCCATTGGTGGGTTGAGGTTCTAGTCCTAGAGATTTGGTTGGACAAATGATCTAGAGCTTGGTAGCAGCTATGGGTTGAGTTACTAGTCCTAGAGCCTTGGTTAGAACAAATGCTCTAGAGCCCTGGACCACTTGGGTAGACACCAATATGGTGATGGTTAGTGATGTTTGACTGTGAGGTGGAATCACTGGTTGAGGGTTGAGGTGGTTTGGCCTATGGAAGCCCTGGTTTTGTTTTGATTAATTTTTTTATGAGAACCCACATTCATGCTTAGAATATGGCATGGGGGTGACTAGATAAAAGAGAGATTTGGTTCAACCTAGTCTATGGTCAGGTGGAATGTGGAAATCCCGAACCTAATTAGACTTTGCATTCATCAATAAGAGCTCTATTTCTCCTTGGTATTTTATGGGTAAATATGCTTGTTTATATGTCGCTTATATGGTTGTTATATCCTTGATATTTATGTTGGTTATATGATGGTTATGTATGATTTTTATGAAAACAATAATGTATGGCTCTCATCATGTTTTGGTTAATAACTGAATGTACAATGAATATATGGCTTAATAGATGGTAATGCGGTTATTGTGATGAGGCATCAATGCTTCTTAGTGATTCTCAAATAAGTATGAGACCCCTATTGTGAGATCTTTTGTTTAAACCAGTAGAATGCATATTTGTGACATGTTTGACGAAATGCTTGTCATGGCTAGTAGGGGACCAACAAAGTCCTTGTTTGAGTATTTGCATCAGTATTAATGTTTCAATGTTATTTTTCATTTCTGGAAGTTTCATGGAGTTTTGGGCAGTGGCCTAAGTCCTGGCCCTGAAAAAGGCATAGAATCTAGAGTCGTTGGCACAAAACTACCTGTAAAAGTCCCCAGTCGCATGCATGCCTTGTTGTGGGAAGACCGGAGGGTCTCATTCACATGCATGCCCATGTAAATGGAGCAACTGAGCCTTTAATGCAATGAAAGGTTATTTTTTTCTGAGGAGTTGGTCACCTAGATGGGTTTGATGGCTAGGTCATGTTATCTATGTTATATTGGTTCCACTTCCTTAACGATTACATAAGGAGTTGAATCATATCATAGTAACTCTTCATCACATGTTTACATCGATTGGCTGGTTACTTGGGTAGATGTGGGAGGAGGGTGTTACAACATGTCTCAATCTAATAGATATACCCAAATTTAGGAGAGTAAATAGCTGAAGGCTAGTGGAACCAATTAAGGGAGTCTTCTCAGTGTCTGATTAAGATATGTGACCTTTTTATTGTTGAAGTGTACTCATTCCAAATGCCAATGAACTCACCATTCAAATGTAGTTGATCCACACTCATCTACCCCTGAGACTAGAAAGAGGTCCTTCCTTCAACCATAATTTGACTTAAAAATGTTATCCATTTCTCATTCAAGGATGCCAGAAGCTTTGGAGGTAGTCTAAAATTTTCAGGGAAGACTACCCAGGGGTCAATATAAATTCTAAATTTTTCCCCATTTCCTACATGTCATGCGAGGCTTGAACCAATTACATTAAATGAATAAACCATCACTTTCCAAATGGATGACGATTTTGAGGCCCTTTTATTTCACTTCCTAGTCCATTCATCCAGAGGAAGAAGGAAAATATATTTTCTTGTGACCATCATCATCCAAATATTATCAGTAGAGAGGAGTCGCTAACCTAACTTTTATAATAGGGACTTGGAAAAAGTAGGGAGAGCTTTTAGACCCAATCCTCCCCAAGACTTTGGAAAAACTATTTTTTCCCAAGAGACCCATGGAAGAACAACTTTTTCATTAGATCCCACCCAGAGAAGCCTCCCACAAAGCTTCTTAATGGCTTGAAATATCTCTTTTGGAACCCATGTGAGGGAAATCTACTACACATGGATTTCCTCAAGCACTAATTTAATCAAAACCAATTGTCCTACTCTTGAGAGCCATTTAAAACTCTTATGCTGAATACGTTTCTCCACCTTTACCAGAAGCCACACCCAATCAATATTGTTATAAGAATTAGGTTTCAAATGAAAACCTAGGTATTTGAAGTTATCCTTGATCAAATTTTCCTCAAAATGAAGGGTAGTCTGCACTTTGCGAATTTTCCTTTGTGACAACCCTTCATATGCCAGAGATGATTTCTGGGAATTAAGAATCATGCTTGCCACTTTTTGAAAGAGAGAGAGAATCTTTTAAACTCTCCAAGTCCTGCCTAGAACCATTTCTGAAAAGTAGAACATCATCTACATAAAGGAGATGATTGATGAACACGTTTGATGCTACTTTAACGCCAAGAAGATCCCCCCTCTGCTTGGCTTCCAAAAGTAGCCTACTTAACCCTTCAGTTGATAACAAGAAGAGGAGGGGTGAAAATAGGAAACCTTTCCTCAAACCTCTCTGAGAGTGAAAAAAAGGTGAAACAAACCCATATATCAATACTGCAAAGGATACATTTGTAATACAACCCATAACCCAATTGATAAAGGGGATTCCAAAGCCCAAGTGAGTAAGAACCATTCGCAAATAAATCCAACTAAATCTATCATAGGATTTGGAAAAATCAATTTTAGCAATGATACCCTTCATATTATAGGTTTTTCTACTATGCATACCTTCTTGTGCTACCCCAATAACTTCATGATTTTGGTGCCCGTAGAGGAAGCCAAACTGTTCTTCGAAGAAATTTTGGGATAGGATAGGACAAAGTCAAACTACAATAATTTTGGCTATGATTTTATATATGAATTTTCACAATGATATCGACCCATATTGTTCAAAGGGCTGAGGATCATCCACCTTTGGAATCAAATCCATAAAGGTTGCATTAAGTGGGTCATAAATGTTTCCATTTTGATGAGCGTCTTCGAATACTCAAAGTAGATAATCTCAAAGAAATTCAAAGAAACCCTAATAGAATTTCATATTCCAACCATATGGCCCTGGGATTTTGTCCTTCTATATGAATTTAATAACAACTTCCAGCTTACCTTCTATACTTGTAACTATCAGGTTCTAGTTGTCTTCATCCTCCACAAACCTCAGGAAAAATTGAGAAACCCAAATCACTTCTTCTATTCCAACCTCCTTTGATGCCTTATATATATATATATATAATATATATATATATATATATATATATATATATATATATATATATATATATATATATATATATATATATATATATATATATATATAGTTTAAAAATATTCCCATGGATGTGAGCTCCTCGAATGTATTAGCTTTACCTCTGTCTGCTTTTTGCATTTCCCAAATAAAATTTATATTTCTCTGACCTTTTGCATAATTATGGAAGAACTTGGAGTTTCCATCATTACTTTATAACCATAGTACCCTACTCTTAAGTCTTTATTGTTCCTCCTTATCCAATAGGATATTTATTTTGGATGCTTCCAACTGCATGAACTTTGCTTTAGCCTCTTCAGATTCATATCCACCTCCTTCAGGAAACTCCATACTCTCCATCTCATCTTCAATTAATTTAAGTTCTGCTTCTTCCCTGGCCTTCTTCTAGATAGCCCATTGGATTGTATCTTGTTTTTCCCTTTTAATATTTTCATAAACTATTGGGCAATTGAAAGCACTGAGTCTTGATTGAAGGGGGCCCAAGTATATCTAATAAGTTGAATATAGATTTATTCTCTTAGCCATGAAGGATTGAACTTAAAAGCACTTCCAAGTTTTTTGTTATCACCTTTTAATACTAAAAACATCAGGTGGTAATCAGAGTCACCACCTGACCCAATTCACTGGCGGAACATGGAGATTCTTCCAACCAATCCTTCCACCATAAGAAATCTATCCAACCTCTTTTCCACCATAGCATTCCAAATATGTTTATTCCACCAGGATGGCTTATACTTGATTAGGTTTACATCAATAAGACAGTTGTCAATTAGTTTTATAGAGAAAAATACTGCCATCAGGTCTTCTTGAGTTTGAGGTCCCTAGACCTCTAAGGCCCCCAAGGAGAAATTTAAGTCCTCGCCGATCATTAGATTATCAGATGTCATAAAATATTTCTCCAACAAATTGTTCCAGAAAGAGGCACGATCATGAAAGGGGTTGCAAATGTTGACTACATTTAGCTCCATACTAAGTTTTGTTGAAAAGACTTCCGCTCCCAAAGTCATCTCAGATCCCATGTGTTTGTGACTCTAAAATTCCTTAAATTAAAACATATAGTGAGGCCCCCTAAGAGCTCTCTAGAATCTAAAGAAAGGAAAAACCAATGAGGAAACAACTTATTTAGAGATTCAGTAATTATATCCCCAAGACCTAGGGTTTCATAAAGTATGATGATTTCAGGGTTAGTGGAGGGGATTAATATTTTCAGATTTTTTTTTTTTTTTTTTGGGATCTGTCCAACACTTGATAGTTGAAAGAGATGGTAATCATTTGGAAACTAGTTCAGGGGTCTGCATTTCTCTAATTTCTCCATCAAGAGATTTTTTTTTTTCCATCGACAATGTCTAATTGAGCCTTCAGTTGTGCTTTAGAAAGATTAGACTTCATGCCTCTGGATTTCACAATACCAGCCTTAGGAGTCAACTCCCAAAGACCCCCTACCAGGTATAGAGAGAGGCCCTTGGAGCTTCTAGACCAAAGGTTGTAATGAGGGTTTACCGGAGGGAGCAGACTAATGTCAGGCAATGGTTCAAAAGAAATATTTACAAGGGTGATAGTGGTTATAATTTTTTCCAGAGTGTCAAACCATCGTTTCATAAATAGAGTAATAAATGAAACCTATCTAGAAGGACGAGTCCCCATATTTGATGATCTAATAGAAAAAAATTGAGGTACATGGCAAGAGGAAAGAGGAAAATGAGTACTCGTAGCAATATCAGGTTGGTCCATTGTGAGGCTTGCTTCAGGCTTGACCATTTGATTTTTTTTCTCACCCCCCACATCCTCCATCCGGACGAAATCCTTTCTTTGTACCATTGTTGAATCTACCTATTTTGTGTTCAATGACCCCTATCTAGCATAAACTCTTTGTGTGAAGTGGACTTCCCTTGAGCCCCATTGATAATCGATCTCCACTGAGACAAGGCTCTGCCTTCTATTTCCTCTAAACCCAGAGGACAATCTCTAACTAGATGACCTTTCCTGTGAAAGTGGTGGCATCGAAAAGGAAGTTCTTCATAATCAAGTTGTTGGGTATGACTGTGGCCAGGGACTGATAGTTTTAAATATTCGAAGAGCTCTTCCCAAGGGTTTAATTTGACTAGAAAACGACTCACCTTCCTGGTCCTTGTTGATATAAAATACATATCTCTTGAAAATAGCAACAAGAAATGTTAAAAATAGAATCCAGAAATTCCAGTTTAATTTGACCTTGAATTAAACTGAGAATTAAAATCAAATTCTATTCTCATAGAAACTTGTAAATAGTTAATTAAGTTTAATTAACTTAATTATTTTAGGCAATTTGAGTTGGAAGTATTTCTGAAGTCATGCATATGTTATCCCTATATTTTAGGGGTCCAAGATGAGTTAATTGTGAGTTGTAATTAGATAACTCAGTTTACTGAGTTATTGATGAGCCTCATCATTGGGTAACCATATGGACCTTAATACACCTCCAAGCTCATTTAAATCAACTCTTCTCATAATTCCTTATATATTTTAATCATATTTTGCTGAATTAGATGAGTAAAAGTAAGATGTTATGCCAAGTGGACTAATGTGCATTGATTGCAGGCTTTTGAGAGAAAATCATGGAAATTTTGGCTAATTAAGGGCAGAAACTCGACTGAGAGAAGGGGAGAGATTGTAGGAGATATATCATCTTCATTTAATCCTCATTCATTCGAATATTCCTCAATCAAATCACACTAGCTTGTAGTTGCAAGAAGTCGAGTCATGAAGATCAAAAGGTAGTTGAGCAAGTGACAGTTAAAGAGCCAGTTCATATTGAGTTTGGGAGCTAAGCCTCCCTAGATTTAAGGAAGTCGTTGGAGACTTTAGTTGTATAAATAAAGAGGTCTAGAAACTCATTAGGATTCAGAATTTTTATGGAAGAGCACTAAGAATTTTCAAGTTCAAGACTCGTAGAAGACATTGTTATCTAATTTTTTTGATATGATAATGAGAATGAGAATTTCCTTGATCCATCACTGAGTTGACTCATAGGGTTGAAGTTCTTGGGTTAGGGCCCAACCCTAGCAGCAAAGGCTCCTCTTCCTGTACTTGTATGTTTAGTTGATTTCATAGATTAATGGTTGAATTGTTTTTAGCATTATTTCATTGCAAGTAGTTGTGGATTTGATTAGTTTGCTTCCATTTGTGCATTGCTTTAGTAGTAGCTTAGGAATATAAAGGAATACCAAAAATCTGATAGTAGGTAGGTTTGGCCTCACTCCTCCCTTCAAGGACCATGGTTTGAGGAAAGAACTCCTATACAACCCCAGAAAGACAAAATTATAATTTCTTATGGAATTTAAGATTTTCTGCTACTTAGGTCAACATCTTTTCAGTTTTCAAGAATAGGATTTAATTGTCATTTATGATATATTTAGCCTTGCATTAGATCTCATGAGAGTTCCACATTATTCTGCAAGTTTTTCCATGCATGAAATAGGAAACTAGATAATGAAATTATGTTTTCTTAGTTGATTGAAATTTTTTCTCATTTGACATGATTCATGGATAAATGCCAGTGATTGATGCAGCGCAGGAGTTTCAATAGTGCAGGGATATCTCATGACCAGTAACCCCAACCTAACTTCATCCATCCATGATCATCAAAATCCACTAAGTCCCTCACCCAATTCATCATTCCATAAGAACAACTTTCTAGGTTTGTTGAGCAAATCAAACCATCTTACAAACTCTTTTTTGAGCCATGAAGAAGTCCTAGTCACTCTCTTGCCTTATTTCTCCCACCATTCATCTTCCCTAAGCCCTACACCACCTTCCAAATCACTCCTATTTCTCTTAGTCGGATCCTGTAGGAATACAGGGGATCCTATAGGACCATTAGGGCATCCTATAGGAGGCATTAGGACATCCTATAGGATGACCTATAGTGGCCTGTTTTGAGGCCGAATTGTGGAAACAAGCATCTAGGAAGATAGGAGAAGGCCCTTACTTGCCTCCTAAGCCATCTAACCTTCCACCACCATCTCTAACCCACTGACCTTGCCACATCACCAAGAGGATTTAGCATTCACATTTGCACACAAAAAAGGACAAAAAGGAAAAAAAGAGTTATTGTGTTCATTTACATGCACAACAGTAGAATGTTTGGTTATTTTATATTGCATGCCTAGGACAGTAGGATTACACACATGTTAAATTAGCATTCTTTTGAAGCAAAGCCTCTTAGCATTTAGTTAGATGAATGGTGTATTTAAGCATTTTATTTCAGTATTTCCTTACTACAATAGACAAGATTTTAGTTAGTGCAAATACCCCTTTTCATCATTGATAATCAAGCTTCTTCTGAATTAATAGAAGGCTTGTTTGAGAAACCATAGTGGTCTATCGCCAACTTAGCAGTGAAAAAGAGTGGACCCATCGCATCTGCTTGTGTATATAGCACTATCACCTCCAAGTTTGTACGAACCCTGAGTTGATAAAGTAAAGTTGGTAGCCCCAAGAGTTGTGGCATTCTTGCTGCAATACTGGTGCTCATCACTTTTTGGCATCATTGCCGGGGTGGTGTCTAAGTAAGATGTGATTTCTTCTTTATTTCTTCTATTTCTTATCTCTGACATTCTGATATTAGCTTCATTTCTACAAAAGTAATTTTTCGTTGGTTTTTTTTCTTTTCCATTCTGCAAGTAAGATTTCATTCAGGAGTTAGTTTCCATTGAGCTTGTTATTTCAATTATGAAATTAGTCCAAAAGCTTGAAAAAAACCACAAAACAAAACAAAAACACTTCTTTCATGCCTTGTAGGAATAGGGACAACTTAGGAAAATTTCTACCAAATACCCCCACCACTTCAAATAGCCAACCTTCCCTCTTCCTCGATGGTTTTGAATTGGAGGACCCCATAAGCGAACAACCAGAGATTTTTTGAAGAGCCTATAGGGGGAGAAGAAGAAGGAGAACCCATTCCAACTAACCTAATGGCTGGAAATAGAAATGACATAGGAGATAGAGAAAGAGTTGAGGGTGACTTTCCCATCAGAGAAACTAATGGGGATACCAAGATGAAAAAAATAAGCCCCTATGCTCTCCCTCATTTCCATGGCCTGACCTCAGAGGATCCATACACTTTCTTATTTGAGTTCGTTGTCATATGCAGAACTTATGATTACACCACTGATGAGCAGAAGTTTAAATTATTCCCATCTACTCTCAAGGATGTAGCTCTGTGCTGGTTCATGGGTTTACCTGGGGATAGCATCACAACCTGGGCTCAGATGCAGCAAGCCTTTAAAAACAAGTATCAAGACTACTGCAGGTCCAAAGACACTAAAGAGGAAAGTTTTAAGATGATCTTGGGGCATGATGAATCCCTAGAGGTTTATGAAGAAAGATTCCATCTTAGCTGCAAAAGGGACAGGTGCACAATTGATCCTGAGTCATTGAAGCTAGTCCTGCTCTAAGCGGTAAGGGAAGATATTTTGGATACCTTAAACCTGCTAATCGGAAGGGACATCTACCAGCTACCTTATGAAGATATCAAGACTATCTTTAGGAACTATTCCAAGGAAGCTAGGAAAAAGGGTAGGGTAAGTCAAGCAATGGCCAGCCCATCCTCTTCCAACACATCCATAAAAGGTGAAATTGGAAACATGCCAGAATATTTCAAGATTGAAATGCTGCAAACCCTTGCCCTACAGATGGAAACTATGCAGATCAAGAGAAAGCAAAAGGAAGCAGAGAGAGAATTAGCCATCTTCTACCCTAGATGCATAAGGAGGCACCCTAGGAATGATTGTCCATTAAACATGATTGAAATCTACTCTGTCTATGAAGAAAACCACTCCACAGATAAGTTGCTTCTCTACCTGGACTAAAAGATGTGTATCAGGGAACTAAAGGTGTGACTGAACATCTCTGCTATGTAAATCAAAGGAGACCTTGTGGGCCTCAGCCATACCAACAGGGCATGTAAGGGTCATCCCATGCATATTACAACCCTAACCAGAGCACATCCATTCCCTCTTGAGAGCCCCTTGCTCATCCCTCCTGGTCTACACCCCCTCCTTAGTATTTTTCACATCATCACCATTCCCAATGAACCAGCCAATCATTTCAGCCATATACTCCAGCACATCCTCAGTGGAATGCACCATCCCAGGGGTGGAGGCCCCATACAACAATGCTCCAACTTTATTGCCTTCACCTCCTACTCAACCACAATTTTTACACCCTCCTCCACCTAAGAAACCTCAGATGCCTTCCCAACCAAATCTGAACCCAAACAATAGACAGGCACATCAAGTGTACATTGTAGAGACATCCTATCCTGCTTATAATGTGGAGATTCAAGAAATAAACCTAAGATCTGGGAGAGTACTCCCGGACAACCAACCTCCACCTCCACCTAGGGAGAGTGAAGAGGAAAGAGAGGAAAACATGCCTAGAGTGAATTGTTGGCTTATATGGGTCTGACCCAAGTTTGGAAGAGTTTTTAGCCAAACAAATCTCGCAGTTACTGGCCCTTTCGGCAACAGCCCGCGGAGCGCAGACTGAGGTCTCACCCGAGGTAGTAGGGGAGGGTACTAGAACCAGGTTTCCACACCCTTGGGATGTCTTGATGTGGTTTGGAGGGTTTGCACACTATTATGTGGCTTTGCACCACTCTGCTCTGCGTAGACCCGAACCCAGGAAAATCCTTAATACTTATTATTGTGTTGTTTATAGATTAGATCCACTTTTTATGGTCTTTAAGCAAATATTTAACAGAAATAACCAATTCGCACACCCAGAAAAGATACAGATTCACATAGACTCATAACATAAGCATTCGTGCATAGATCAAACAATTATATCAACCACAAATTAGCCAAATCCACAATAATTCAGATTTAACACAGAATTTCATTATCAACTTACCTTTATTTACTTTCTTCACCAGTACATCCAGATCCAACCTGTGCACTCAACTGTAAGGGTCTACGAACACAGCTACGGACTCTACTAGGCCTCTACGCACACAGCTACATAGCCTCTATCTATCTACCAACCCTCTTGACTTGGACTTACAAACGCTTCAAGACTTCATTCCTCAACAACTCATTACATTCTAGAGCCCAAAAGTACATACCAAAATACTGACTTCTATCCATAGAGCCTTGCTCTATTGATACATTCCCATGGTCCACAGACCATGGACAAGTTGACTAACTTCCTATTATTTTACATTACTTTTGGGTGGACAACCCTTTTGACTCGATCTATTACATTTCATGCTCCGCATATTTCAGAAATGTTACAATATTTTTATCCTAATTTATAGGCTCTAAGCCCCAAAAACTGTTATGTGGGACCTCCGCTACCCAACATGAATCCACCACCCTTTCCTAAGAGATTAACTCATCTAGTCCAGCCTACCCCAGAAGAGCATGAACTTCTGGCTGAATTGAAAAATCTATGTGTCAGAATACCACTTCTCCAAGCCATCAAGGATGTACCTATTTACAACAAATTGATTAAAGAGAAGTGTTTCAAACATCCAGGGAGACGAAGAAGAGACACCCCTACCATTAATGTCATTGTACAGCTGTCCGACTTAATGTTGGGGCAGGTAATTTGCCCAGAGTATTTGGACCTTGGAAGCCTTGTAGTAGATGTGTACATCAATGACACCATTGTCCCATACACTTTGATTGATCTTGGGGCTGTCATTAATGTAATGACTAAGGACACCATTCTCAATCTCAATCTCCAGGGCTCATTAAGAAAAATCACAACAGTATTGCAACTTGCAGACCATTCCACAGTAACCCTTGAGAGGATTATTGAGGATGTGATGGTCTCCATTGACTTCTGGGAGTATCCTGCAGACTTTCTCCAACATAAGGTCAAGCTTACCAATTATCCTATCATACTTGGGAGGCCTTGGTTATCCACTGTTGATGCCTACATTAGCTGTAGGTATGGAAATATGATAATAAAAGATGGGCATATGTCCAAGCATTTGGTCTTGTACCCTCCTTCTCAGCCATCTCTAGAACATGACTTACCTTTATGGCTAGAAGAGGAGGAATAAGATGAAATCTACTCGGCCCAACTCTATACCTTAGAGACTTCCATGGGAGGAGGATAGTCAGATGAAGATGATTAGATTGAACACATACTCCAAATTCTGACTCCTAGCACCTTGTCCTTAGAGGAAATAGTAAAGGAAACCTAGAGAAACCATCAAATTGATCTATGCTTAGCTTATTCAAACCCTACCCATGTCAAGACAATAAAATTCATCCCTAAAATAACTTTGAAAATCAACCCCTCTCTTTTTGTACATAAAGAAGAAAAGTTGTTCAACATGCTAAGGGAACATCTAGATGCCTTTGCTTGGAGTTACAAGGAAATGAAGGTAGTGCACCCCTCAATGTGCAATCACCACATTTATATCAAAGAAGGTTGTAAACTAGTCTGACAACCCCAAAGGTGAATGAATCCAGCTCTCAAGGATATAGTCTAAGAAGAGCTACAAAAGTTGTTGGATGCAGGATTCATTTATCCTATCTCGGATAGTGAGTGGGTTTCTCCTTTGGTGTTGGTTCCAAAGAAAAATGGGAAGTGGAGGATTTGTGTCAATTACAGAGAGTTAAACAAAGCAACATAGAAGGACCATTTCCCTCTACCATTCATTGACCAAGTGCTAGATGGCCTGGTAGGGAAAAAGTTTTTCTCTTTCCTAGACGGGTTCAGCGAGTACAATCAAATCTAGATTAGCCCAGAAGACTAGGATAAAACCACCGTCACCTGTCCTTGTGGCAGTTTCGCTTATAGGGTCCTTCCTTTTGGCCTATGCAATGCCCCTGCCACTTTCCAGAGGGAAGTCCTGAGTATCTTTGCTGAGATAATCCATGATGCAGTAGAAATTTATATGGACCATTTTACACCCTATGGGTGTGATTTCCAGGAGGCTTTGTCCAACTTGAGTAAGGTGTTGAACAAATGCATTGAAATGAACCTATCCCTTAGTCCTGAAAAATGTGAGTTCTTGATGACTGCAGGGACTATTCTAGGTCATTCAATATCCCATAAAGAACTGCAAGTGGACCCAAATAAGATAGCCATCATCCATAGGGTCCCACCTCCACAAAAAGAGAGGGATGTTAGAAGTTCTTTAGGTTTAGTTGGGTACTATAGGAGATTTATAAAAGAATTTAGCAAGTTAGCTTCTCCTTTATTTGGGTTATTGTCCAAAGACTCTAAATTTTTATGGTCAAAAAGCTATCAAGAGGCCTTGGACACCCTAAAGGACAAGTTGACCACCGCACCTATTCTCCTAGGCCCAAATTGGGCCCTTCCTTTCCAGATACATGTTGATGCCTCTCACAAAGCCATAGGGGAAATTCTAGGCCATATAGATTACAAGTTACCTTATGCCATTTACTTCATCAGTAAGAATCTGTCAAAAGCAAAACTAAACTACACTGTGACTAAAAAGGATCTCCTAGCTATCGTGCATTCATTGAACAAATTTATGCATTACATTACATGTTACCAAACATTTGTGCACACTGACCATGCTGCAATTAAATACTTGATGAATAAACTTGATGTAAGTTCTCAGATTATTAAATGGTTACTTTTATTACAACAATTTGATCTAACTATTATTGATAAGCCTAACAAGGAGAATGTTGTTGTAGATTTTTTATCCAGATTGACTTTGCTTGTAGGGGAGGAAGGAATGGTTGTTGATAAATTACCAGATTAACACTTATTCGCCATTTCAGTTCTCTCTCCATGGTTTGCTAACATAGAAAATTACTTGGTGTCTGCACAATTTCCACCAAATTTGTCCTCCAAGGAAAAAGGAAAGATTGCGAGGAAGAGAACCCCATTCACTTGGATTGGGGGCAACCTCTTCAAACTAGGCCCAGATCAAATTCTGAGAAGATGTGTTAGGTAGGAGGAAGTCTTTGACATTGTTCTGACCTGTCATGATGGGCCTTGTGGAGGTCACTTTGTAGCCAAACAAACAACATTCAAGGTGCCACAAGATGGTTATTACTAGCCCACTCTTCCCCAGGATGTGAGGAGGTATACTAGTTAGTGTAATCGATGCCAAAGGATGGGAAACCTACCCCAAGGGATGAAATGCCTCTACAACCTCAAGTGACTTTTGAGCCATTTGAAAAGTGGGGCATGGATTTCATTGGACCCATTGACCCTCCATCTAGGAAAAAGCAGTACATCATTGTGTGCATTGACTATTTACCCAAGTGGGCTAAAGCCAAGGCCATCAAAGTAACAATTGAGGAGAAAGTGGTTTATTTCTTAAGGGAAAATGTATTTTATAAGTTTTGGTACCCTATAGAACTAGTCACTGATCAAGGAAGCCAATTTACATCTCACATGATTGAAAATTTGTTAAGCCATCACAAGATCAAGCATAAGACATCCACTCCTTACCACCCACAAGCTAATGGGCACGTGGAGGTAACCAACAAAGAGCTGGAAGGCATTTTGACCAAAGTGATTCACAGCTGCAGTAGAAAGGACTAGGAAGATAGATTAGTTGAGGCCACTTGGGCCTATAATACCACCTAGAAGACCACCACTGGATTCACTCCTTATGAGATAGTCTATGGGAAGAAAGCCCTGTTGTCCATTAAATTTGAATACAACACCTTAAGATTGGTAGCACAACTAGATCTAGATCTCACCAGGGTGTAACAAGAGAGATTGCTCTAGCTAAATGGGTCAGATAAGCTTAGAATGCAGGCCCTCCTGGACACAGAGGTGACTCAAGTTCAATGGAATATTTTGGCATGACAAGAACATAAAGGACAAAAAGTTTCAAGAAGGTGATTAGGCTTTGTTGTATGATTCCAGATACAAGGATTTTAAAGGAAAGTTAAGGACTAGATGGTTAGGGCCTTATGTCATAGAAAAATTTCATGATAATGGTTTAGTGCAGGTAAGAACCATTGATGCAGAGGCTATTCCTTTACTTGTAAATGGGCATAGATTGAAGGTCTACAAGAAGCCCTTGTCAAAGAAATAATTCATAAATGGAATCATCAAGACAATGATGGTGGTGGAGCAAGTCTCAGCTTCTACCCCATCAAGTCCCTGACAAAAAAAAAAAAAAAAAACTCAGGGGAAAACCTCCATGAGGCACGTGAGTCCCATTGTTGGGTTGATAAACCTCTTGAGGTAGCCCCAACGGTTGTCAAAAAAAAAAAAAAAAAAAAAAAAAAAAAAAAAGATCTCTAGGTGAAAACCTCTTTTGAGGCACCTAGAGAAAGCAGCTAGGATGAAAACCTCTTGGAGGCAGACTAGTTGTTTTCCAAAACAAAAACAAAAAAATATATAAAAGAAAAGAGAGAAAAGAAAAACTTTGAAAATGTTGTTTGTAGGTCAGCAGGAGGAGGAGCAGAGCAATAAGAGAGGAGAAAAAGGACCTATACAATCCATATTTTCATTCCTCCATCCCATCAATCCCACCATCTATGAACTCCTCCACCTCAATTTACACAAGCTTTATGTTTTCTACAGGATTCCTTATAAACCCACAGGATTCCCTGAAAACTTACACGAGGATCGAGTAGGAATTACAGTGGCTTGGGAATCATAAGAAAAGTGACCCTAGAGAAAGGGGATGACCAGCCTATGTCAAAAATAAAATCTTTACTTCACCACCTCATCACCATGCCTCTCATAATTATGATTACCCCTGCATTCAACCAATAAGTCAGTTCCAAAAAGATTACAGTTTTCAGAAGAAAAAAAGAGAGGTGAGAACAGAGGACAAGGGGACAATACTTGAAGGCTATACCTCTCACCTACCAATCACTAGACCCCTTCTCTACCCATGAGAACAATCCTCATGCTCTAGAAGTGAAGACAAATAATAAAGTTTAGGGGAGGGGCAACTACAAGACATCCTATAGCAGCCTATCCCACAAAACTAAATTTCACAAGTTGCAGTAATCTTCAGCATGGAGATCCCAATTGCAAGGAAGCTCCTCCAGAGCTTAGCAGTACCAACAGGATCATCAACATCATCCTCCAGTACTTGCACACCAAAGGAGGCCAATAAAAAATAAATAAAAATATGCAACAAATACACAACACAGGGACATCATTCTCCAACAAGTAGCATCATCAAGGCATCTTACCCACAAGTATGTCATCTTGCTTAAAGCTCTCTCATTAGCATAATATGATAAAACATGTAGGATTGTGTACAATTTGGTTTTATAAGCAAAGGTGGCTATTTAACTTGGCCACCTTTGGCGAGTCGACAAGGAGAATACAATTAGATCACTCCACACCTGGCAATAGTCAAATCATAAGAAAAATGAGATGAGGCCAAAAATGGTTAAGTTATGGAGGATCGAAGTGGGAGATGATTACGAGATAAGGAGGAATGATGGAGTGGTAGTGGGACCAATGGTCCAAAAGTGTGTGCTAGTACTTCAATGGCTAGCACACCATCCCACACAGTCGTCCAAATGAGGAAATAAAACACTAATTTACATGCAAAGGAGGCATTCAAAATCTCGAGGATTCATCGAAGAAAGGTTGCTCTCGACTCTTGAAGTAGAGCCTAAGAGAAAGAAAACGAGCATTTTTCAGCGCAGGAGCACCTACAGGATCCTACAGAAAAACATACAGGATCCTATAGGAGGACATACACGATACAAAGCAAGCATCTACATGATTATCAGTGGGCATTTAGAGAGGAAAGATCAAAGGTTGGTTTCATAAGATAGTAACCAGGAGGTAGGAACTAAACCTTCCAACATTTTCCAGTTAAAAAAATATACAAAAAACCCTCCATTTGGTTAAGGACATTGCATTCTAGGGGAATTATATTACAGAGTTGTCATTTAAAATCTCTCACCCACTAGAATTTGGAATTATACCCATACAAGCCTCATAATTACCAAAGAAAAATGATAGGGGGACTTAACAAGAGGGAACCCACAAACACAATGAGAATTCATTAGCACCCTCCTGTAGTACAAATCTTCACAAGGCACAATTAGATGGGTTTCTTTGAAAAATGATGGGATATGATAATGAGGCAGCCAGAGACTTTTCTCTCTCACTCATACCACTAACTAGGACCCATGCCACTCCTGTGGTGAAAGGGATCTCATTAGAAATCACCTTTAAAGTCATAGGAAGAATCACCACACTTCCTTTAGGGTTGCCTTGGAGAAAGGAAGATAAAGGTAACATCACCCTTGCAAAGAAGAAATCCTTTCTAGAAGGGGAGGAGGCAATGGAGGAAAAAAATGGGGTCAGAAGAGAAATCCTTCCATACCCTGGGAATGAAATTAGCTACCACCTCATTAAATATATATCATTTGAAGGGAGATACAATGCGGTGTATGGATACCATTTCAGGCTTCTCCAAGAGCTGAGATTTGGAGCAGACACACCTCCTCAAAATAGAATAAGCATACCCTACTTTCTTCTTCAATCAATGATATATATGAACATCAAAGTGTAGTAAGGGAAGCATCAACAACTAGCCCATCATGGTTTAATCAAACGTATCTTAGAAGATGCTCTCCAAAACCTAAGGCTCCCTATTACATGGACAACTTTCAGAGACATGCAAGCAGAGGGATAAATAACAGCTCTTGAATATGACAAAATCCCCAATACTAGTGAAAGGGATGAAGAAGTAACAGAGGAGGAAGAAGGGGGAGAAAAGGAGGAGGAAAATGAAGAAGAGACAGAAGAACACACAAAAGAATAAACAGATGAATAGAGTAAGGAATTTGAGGAAGAAGAGGAAGAGAAAGACAAGGATGAGAAGGAGAATGGAAAAGAGGAAACAAAATGCAAGGAAGAACAAAGGTCTATAGTTCAAGGCAAATAAGGGGAGGAATCACCAAGGGTATCTCCAGAACCCACTGAGAAAGGGGCAGCAACTGCTCTTACTGCCCTAAGTACACCTATTAAGCAAAAAGGGGAGAGACTAAGACAAACCCCATTGTACTTTAGGACAAGAAAAAGCACAAGAATCAGGCAAGGAAGACCTCAAACATCCACCAAAATTCCTATTGTCATTGAAGACTCACCAAAGTAGTAAGAAAAGGTAGCTTCTCTTGAGAAAAATCAGGGAGAAGGATCACCAAGACAAGCCTCTCCCAAATCTCCCATCACTTATGTTAGGAGGCGTGTCACAAGGTCTACCTCATCAAAGGGAAAATGTATCCTATAAGAGACATAGAAGGGCCTACAAGAAGTAGAGGCCATCCTACAGGAAACTCTGTTAAACCTATAGGAAACTCAGAAAATGGACCAAGAAGGTATCACTCAGCAAGAAACAAAGAAGGAAGACCCAGAACTGAGGGAACCTAGTCCTCAACCAAACCTCGACTCTTACTACAGGTTCGTTGAAGGGGGTAGGGTTATCCCACATAAATTTTCCTTCCCCTTATTCTTTAAGCTTGAGGAAGAAAGGGCGAGAACACACAGGTGCATGAAAAATGCCAAGTCCAAAGGAGTAGAGGATGTGGGCCACATGGAGGAGAAAGTAAAGGAGATGGGCAAAGAACTGAGAAGCATAAGGGACCGAGAATCAATGATGAAAGCTCAGCTGGAAGCAGAGAATGCATGGCTGAGGGGATAGTTACAAGAAAGGGATATTCGATTGGCAACTATGGCTAGTTTATCCTTAGAGGCAATCCAATGAAGGATGCCAACAAATTCTTATGCCTTGTATCTTAAGGAGTAGTGTTACACAGTATTTTGTCACTGTCCCTGTTACCCCTTCTCCCGTACATTGGAGGACCTATTCCTGGACCTGTGAGAAGTGACATAACTTGAAAACACCTGCATTGTATCCCCTTGAATATGTACTTCATATGCCCTGAAGACACCTTCTACAAAATACCCATAAATGTAGCCCTTTTTCCATTGGTGATGTTCCACAGTGTATCACTCACGCCAATGGGGGAAATCCTCCAAAGAGGACGCGCCAGCTGGCGCTCTGTGTCAGATTCGCACTAGCGCCAACCCAGTTGGGTAAAGTTTTTAACAAACAAACTTTCGAAGGTTCCTTCTAACCTACCATGAACTGATTCCAGTTTGAGTTAGTTCAGTTGGGCTTCGAATCTCCCAAGGAGGGAAGTAGTTCTCCACCTCTCATGGAAGCTTCCTAATGATAAGGACAATCCCATGAATCTGGTGGATGGTCTTATCTACTCCTCCTACCTTTATATAAGCTTGTTATTTTCCCTTTGACAAGCTAGTTAGTAATTCTACTCTTCAAGCTCCCAAATCTAAGTCCCAAAGTTTGAGAATTGCTAAGCTCATGCTACAAGAGGCCTTGTTCATCCCTATGAGGCTATATCTTTAAGGAGGAGATCCATGTCCAAGTAATCAAGGAGACAGAGGCTTGTTCCCCATCCCCTACAAGCTTTGCAAGGCATGTGTTGCTGATCACCCAGCCAAAGGAGGTTTTGACGTCAGAACTTGGTTGTATTCTCTTTTGTTTATCAATAATAATAGACGACTATCATTATGGTTCCACTCATGTGTCTTTATAATGATGTTTGAGTTGTATCCTTTTTTACTGATACATAGTTGCATTTCTTGGATTTTATGCTTGTATTTGTCTTTTTCTTTGCATGTGCAGGTGTCTGTTCACGGGGATCGTGAGGATTGTGACCAGCTGAAGCGAAAGAACGGGAGCGACGACTCTTCTACGAATACTAGCGTTGGATTCGAGGTAGGCCCTCATCATCGGTCTTTACTTTGCAATTAGGAAACTGCGTGTTAGCATTGTTTGATTGTTGCTAGACCCCATTTAGGCTAGTGGGATCGCCTATGTTCGCAGAGGGGATTTACCTGTACAACAATTTGGTGACTCCACTGGGGAGTTGGCTTTTGCCTTGTTTGTTTATCTTGTCTTGTTGTCTGATTTGTAAACTTTAGACGAAGCCTGAAGTCTGGCCAGATAGCCTTCGAAACGCTATTGCTTTGCATTAGCGAAGTAGATCAACACTACTTTAGTCCATCTCCGGTTTGGTTTGCAAACTGAATGACTTGGAACTTGCCTTGTTCCTTGGTTATTTCTTTGGTTTCTCCCGCTTGTTTAGCTTTCTGGGTTGAATGCCTCTGTTGCTTTTTGCCTCTTGGTGTACTTAGGTATTGCTAGTTTGGCCTTGGCTCTTTTGTTTTTATTTTTCCATAGCAAACTTGGCTGGCGCTAGTTTATAGCGTGACAGTCGCGCCAGTTGGCGCAAGTTGCACATTTACAACCCGCGCCAATTCCTGAAAGGCACTTGTTGCAGCCTGACAGTCACGCCAGGCTTGTAAACTTTTGAATTTTGCTTGGTTGTGAACTTTTTGAGCTTTGGTTTTGTCCTAAGTATCTTTATTAGACTACTTGAGTGTGTTGGAGTGTGATTTGACAGGCTTTGATCGCTACCCTTTGGGTGTTTGCTTTTTTCTACCGATTTCACATTTCTAGCCCTAGGGCATCTAGTGGCCTTGTGAATCGAGCCTTCCTGAGGTGTTTTGATCTTTTCGTAGTCCAGTCGAATCTGTTGTTTGCTCCCTTACACTTGTTTGGTAGTTGTGAACTATTTTGTTGCGTTATTTGGGTGATTTTCTTCATCTTCACTTGAATTCCGCTTCGTCTCACTTTGAGCCCAGATCACACGACTCATTGTTGTTTTTGGGATCTTTTGGGTTCTTTAGATGTTTGAATGGTGATTTGAGGAACTGAACGTGTGTGTATTGGATAGAATTTGTTTGTGTTATTTCTCAAAAGTTCTTTAGTGCATTTTTCCATTATCGAAAAGAAAAATCTCTTTTGCTTTGAATCAGTTAATGAAAATTAGGACTTTTCATTTCGATTAGTGATTTAGTGATCTTAAAGAAAAGTTTATTGATTTCGATTAGCTGCATTAGAGAAACTCTTTGTTGTTTGTGATTGTTTCGTTTGCATGAAAGCTCTTTAACTCTCTCGTAGTTAGCATTCATCGAATGGAATGACATTTTTTTTGGCATATAGATTGCATCTAGGGATTTTGAGAGATTACATATGGTAGGACCTGAAAGCCGAAACTTAACTCAAGATCAACTTTAAAATAAATCAAATAAACCTAAAAACACATTGGAACATAACGCTCACATTTTAGAGGTCTAGGCTAGAGATGTGCTCCAGTGTCGTTAAACCTAGTCACTTTTGTTTTCACTTAAGGTTGGGTGATTCCTCCTTGTGTTACTCAACTGTGGTCTAGTACGGACTTGTGCTCCCACGTACCGTCGCATATATATGGGGAGACTCCACTAGGTTATCATCCTTGATCCACAGGAAGCCGTGTCTGCCGCCTTACAGCCCTTAATGCACCGAACATAGCATTCGGGAAGATTGACTGCCGTACGGAAAGTCCTTGGCTTTCATATGATTGCTAAGGTGTATATGCAGTTTTACGGATTGTCTGGTAAACCCCTTGCCTAGTTTCTCCAGAGTAGTCACTTTTTGATCCTTTTCAAACTCTTTAAAAGAAAAGGCTCACTTGAGCATTTTTCACTTCGGGCTCACTAAATATTCAAAGGCGACTAGAGTCATCTTTTGTCCTTTTCTCGACTCTTAAAACATGAAAAGGTCAAGTTGTGTCCTAATGTCTTAAAATTTATTCAACCACGATTACATTTACCTTGTTAGATCTTATTTGCAATAGTTTTGAGTAGGGTCTTTCTCCGTTAGCTTGTCTAGGATTTTTGAATTCAATCATCCTAGCGGATCCATCGATCCCCTCTCCCATCCCTAGTGACCAAGGGTCTCCTTCTTCTGTTGCCCCTAAGACACCGGTTTGTGGTGACACTTTTCCTATTATTCCAAGTGTCCAACCGTTGAGCTCTCGTGCTCCAGAGGACAAGCTTCACGATCTCTTTTGGAACCCTGTTTGGGAACCTTACGAAGAGGATTATCCCTCTACTCCTACTAGTGTTTCGACCCCGATGGCTTCCTCTGATATGGAGGACACATCTCCTGTAGCGAGTGGAACACCTGTTGTGTCAAGTATTGAGACTCCTATCCCGGCCACATCCCTGGTCATATCTACGCCCTACACTGTTACCCCTCTCGGTATTACAGTTCCTGCACGCTATAGATCTCTGAGGGATGCCATGGGCTCTAGGAACTCCTCTTCTAGTACCATGTGGAATCATAACATCGTTCCCACTACGGGATCTTTTTTTCCCAAGTTCGCAATACCGTTGTCACGTCAGTTCCGACCAATCCAACCGTTTGTGTCACAACTTCAACTCCGGTTGCTAGTGCCATTACGGCATCTTCCATCGTAACTACTGCTGCTGGCCCATCCCATGGTATAGTACATAGTGGTCAATCAGCATATGCAGCCAGAGTTGTTCATCCTGCAAGCAGTGCCCCGCCTTCTTCTGGTGCCATTCCAGCAGGGGGGGCATATTCTCAATACTTGCATGCTGTCCAAAATCCAGGCGCGCAAGGTCCTTATTATGACCTTATCGGTCATCATTTGTATACCTCCTTCCCAGCTCAACCCGCTGTTGAGGCTTCCATTCTGTTGAATGTTGCTTGGAGTACCACTGGTTACGGTGGTGGCCAATTCCGTCCAGATCAAGGGCAGCTGTCCCAAGGACCATCATACCAAGGTCAGCCATTCTACACGCAACCTAATGATGGGCAGCAGTATTATGGCCAAACCTATCCAGGGCAACCTGGAGGCTCACAAGGACAACCCTCCCAGGGACAACCTTCGGCCTATGGTGGTCCATCCTTTACCTATCTTGGGCAACCTTCTGGAAACCTGGGACAACCTTATGCTCAACAAGGACAACTTGGAGTCCAGTAGGGATACCCTTCGGGTCAACCCTACGGGAATCCAAGACAACCTTAAGCGCAACAAGGACAACCTAGAACCCAGTAAGGGTACCCCTCTGGGCAGGGTGGCCAGCCTTACATGCAGCAAGGCCAGCTCACTGCTTAGCCTAGTCAGCCATTCGGTCTGCAAGGACAACCCTTGGTTGCACAAGGACAACTAAACACCCAGCAAGCTCAACCTTCTGGGCAAGTAGGTCCGTCCCAAATTCAACTAGGGAAACCTGTCGGCCAGATGGCCCAACCTCAGTCTTCCCAAGGACATCTCTCTGGGCCTACTCAACCGGGCATGCAGATGGTTCCTGCTTCTCAAGCTCAACCTGGTTATCAGCCCCAGACTCAAACTGGTCTCCAGCCGCAAGGTGGGTTTCAATCCCAACCTTCTTACCAAACACAGCCTGGTCCCCAGGCTCAATATGGAGCCCAGCAACCGTATGGATACCAGCAACCCAGGGGCAAACTTAGTTTGCCCCTATCAAAATTATCAACAGCCGCAGGTCACCCCTTATCAAAATTACCAGAAACCAAATGTTGCTCCTGCAGGTCAGTATGGTAACTAATGGGGTGCTGGGGGGCAGATCCAGAATCAACCGTCCGGTTATGGATATAACCCTTATGGACCTGGGCCGTCCAGACAAGGTCAATGGGGGCAACCAGCAACTGGGTGGAACTCTGACCCTACCTCATATCTGCAACCGCAGATGTCCTTCAACCCTCAGCTACCATTCTTAGCAACGTTGGAACTACCTGATGTGTCGAAGTTAACCAATGATCCTATCTTGCATAATCCACAATGGCCGCCAGTTCCAACCAAGATACCCGACGATTGTCCCAAGTTTGACGGGAAAGCCGGAGAGGATCCTCAAGCCCATGTAATGGCTTACCACCTTTGGTGTTTGTCCAATTCATGGCTTGACGATTCAGTTCGGCTTCACCTGTTCCAAAGGACTCTCACCGGCTCCGCTGCTAAATGGTACATTGAATTGACCCGTGCGTCTTTTCAAGATTTCAATTCATTGGAAATGGCATTCCTCACTCATTTTCAGTTACCCATTTGGTACGAGACAGGAACGCATCTCCTTATGTCTCTCAAGCAGGACACGTCTACGCACATCTCTGATCATATACATTAATGGAGAAGGCGTCGTCGGTTGATCAAGTTCTGGATTCCTAATCAACTCCTCACCGATTGGTTCACAACTTCCTCTGTCCCTAAGATCGCACGGGATATTGCTATGGGAGCTTGCGTGACTGAAGAGCAAGCTATCGCACATGCTCAGTACCTTGACTTAGTTTATTCTCATTCAGGTACCTTATATGAGTATTTGCCTGATGCCCTGAAACACGGTACATCCAAAGCTCCACAAAAGCCATCTGTTGATGGAGTTATTGGCTCTGTGAATCCAGTGTCGAAAAAATCATCCTCAAACCCTGGGAAGCAAAAATCAAATGCTTCTAATGAAAACACTTCTCAGGGTGGTTCTAATTCTGGAAGTACTTCCGAGGTTAACGCCGTCCAGTCCACCACGGCGAACAAGGCCTCGAAAGGAAAGAAAAAGGGGAAAGAAAAGAATAAGTCTGAGCAACCCAAACAGGATTCCTCCAAACCTCCACCTGAGGAAGGAGCCAAGCGTAAACCCAAGTATCCTTGTCTCATCTGTGATGAGGATCACTATACCAAAGACTGCACAAGGCGGTCCGAGGTTAATCGTTTGTTGAAAGGCGCTCCTGGGATTCCTGCGGTTCTTAAAGAACCTTTCCCCTCTCAACAGACTCAAATGGTGGCTGATCCATCTTCGTCTTCTTCTCCCTTTGGTTCCCAAGTGTTCATGGCTGGATCCATTCCCATTCATGTAACGACTCGAACAAAGGAATACCCGTCATCCACCGGGAAGGAGCCTGAGGTCCCCTCAAGTGCTCCTCCGTCCAGTTCTGGTCCACTCCACATTGAGAGACCTAGTACTGAGGCGACAATCCGACCCCCTCCCAAAGGAGTACTCCGGAGATCATCTTACAACCCAATTGCTCGTGCTGCACAACACTATAGCATAGTTGAGTACTTAGCGCAGGCTCTGTCGGCTATGTCCGCTTTAGAAGTTCTCCAGATCTGCCCCCTCAGAGGAAGTCCCTGCTATCGGCCATCGGTGGCATCGACCCAGCAGATTTGGATTTGATCACCTTCGATCTTGAGATCCATGTCCCAAGGCTGCCTCATCAGATCGCCTTTCTCATACAAGTCATCATCAATTCGAAAACGATCCATCGTACAGTTATTGATGAAGGCGCGTCAACTTGCATCATGTCTATTGCTTGTTGGAAAGTGATCAGGTCTCCGACTTTGAGCCAGTCTCCCACGACACTGGAAGCCTTCGATGGGAGAGAATCTCGTCCCTATGGTATCCTTCAATGATTGCCGATTACTTTAGAAGGGAAAACTGTTGAAGTAGAAGTTGAGGTCATTGACGCAAATCTTACTTACAACCTCCTTCTAGGCCGGAGTTGGACATATGCCATGCGTGCCATGGCTTCGTCCCTCTTCCGTGTCATTCGTTTCCCTCACCAGGGGAAAATTATCACTGTAGACCAGCTCTCCTTCTTCGCTTCTTCTTCTGAAGGCAATGTACCTTTCGTGGAGCATACCTCCATCCCTTTCGAGAGTGTGGGAGCCAGGATCTTCAAAGATCCCGCCCTCATGGGTGTCTTTTCATTCCCACCTCCAAACCTTGTTTCGCTTGGTTTGGTTTCTACTCGTTCTGATTCCTCATTGCACACTGTTGCGACTCTTGGTCCTTCTGCACGAGGGGGCATTGATCCTATAGCTTGTAACCCTCGCTCAGCCGGGGGGCATGGGCAGATCATCAGTGCTGTTGATCATTTTATAAAACAGGCCGAGACGACGCCTACATTATCTAGGCCCGTTACACAACAGTGCGATAGGGCAAGTCCCGAAATGGGCTTGACTTGAACCAAGTATCATGCGTGCACTCTCTTTTTGCGTGTGCTTTCAGCAAGTGTGTTGTGTGTGCATGTTTTCATATTTTTGTCTTGGTATGTCAGCGTGATTGTCGCTTATTGTGTCTTTTTGCTTCTTGGACAGATGTCTGGATCGCCTTACGTTGGTTTCGCTGATGGTGCCTCCCGTAGTACACGCAACTTGCCATCTACGGCATGGGTGATCTACGATCCTCATGGTGAGTTAGTAGACATTCAAGGGGTTTGTCTAGGTTGTACAATGAACAATGTTGCCGAATATAGTGTTGTGATTGAATTATTAGCTGAGGCGATTAACCTCGACATTCAAACATTGGTTTTGAACTTGGACTCTCAGCTTGTCATCCACCAACTCAACAGGCGTTATTCCGTCATAGATCATCGAATTTTAAGGTTGTATTTACGTGTTAAGTTATTAGAAAGGGATTTTGATTTCATTACTTATCAACACATTCCAAGATGACTTAATATGTTAACTGATGCATTAGCTAATTATGTGTTGGACAGGGATTTGCATAACATGTAATTCAACATAACACAAGAAACATAAAGTACAATAAACCATAAAACATATGTATGTGTGTGTGTGTGTGTGTGTGTGTGTGTGTGTGTGTAAAATGTTTGCACCTCATGCATCATCAAAAAATAATACATGTTTGTTTGAATACATCCGGAGACAACATGTCTCTCAAAAAATATGCATGAAAAGAAAAGCCTAGATATCTAGTCTCGGTGGTGCTCATGGTAGCACGTCACCTCCCACACTAAATGCCTCAGGAGCCGGTGGATGCGAGTTGGCACCCCCACTGTGTGCCTCTAGTACGCTAGTGGGACATCCGCTAGCCGAGCATAATCTGGAATCCCTCGAGAGATAGCCTCGAGGTTCTGAATAAGCTCCCCTCTGTCACCACCCTCCTCCTAAGGATCTGCTGCTGCTAATGGGTGTCTCCTCGTAATGGGAGAGATGCCAGCTGGACGCTCTGGGCCGACATCTCCATATGCATATAAAGGTCATTAAGATAAGCATGTACTAACAAAAAAATCATAAAAACACAAAATCAAAAAATGAGGACATACCAATCTCCTCATCCCAGTCCTCTCCCTTCGGCAGGGGAAGGTCAGGGTCTCCGGTGAAGTCTATCCCCGCATACGGCCAGTCCTCCACCACAATCAGTTGGTGGCGAAGCCACTCGAAAAACTCAGGTCTAAAGGACATCTGCTGACCGCCACCACCCCTCGGCATCAATGTTGCCCATCGAGCCATCCTTGGCTCTCGAGGTGCTGGGTCTGCAACAAAGGCCCCTTGGCCCTGGAAGCTTGGCACGCGTTCCAAGAAGAACGTCACCAAGATGGAGCCATATCCGAACTGTTGCAGTTTCCTGTTGAGCCTCAAACCTGCACTTCTTTACACATCTTCTCAGCCTCCTTTTCCTATTCATTTCCTTCTTTTTCCACTCATTCCCTCCATCAAATTGCTCAAATCATTGTATTTTAGGACTTTTTACATGGTTTGCTAATTATTCTAATGACTGTGTTGTTGGTTTAGAATTTTGGTTCAAGTGCTGCGTTTCCGCAGCTCACACAGGGTTTCCGCAGTTGACCCCGGATTCCGCAGCTGTTTTATTAAACGATATGTTCCAGGTGTCCTCTGGGAAGAAGAGCCACATGGGCAAGTTCGTGGAACCAAAGACATGGTGTGTGGCCTTCCAGCTCACCCAAACCGGTCATAAAAACCCGTGGTCAACGAGGAGGAAACTATGGTCAACAGAAGTCATTGGCGGTGGCACGGCTCTGCGTGTTCTGTTTTAGAGCACATGAAGAACAGGTGGCATCCTCCTCAGCCACGAAGACAGTGGGAAACATGAATCCAATAGTAGATTGAATGCCCACAACGACCGTTGCCTAAATCCGAGGACGCAGCAAGACTACGTGTTTTTACACAGCTGCTTGAATAGCTTAGTTTTCGTTAAGTTAGTTTGCTTTCCTCTGTTATATATAAAGCGTCTTTGAACGCTGGATAGTTAGCCGCTGATATGTAATTTTGAACTCCCCACTGTACTTTCTATTTTGATACATAATATATGAGAAGACTGTTTTCCATTTGAGCGTGTAACTGATCATTGAG